>JAQFXM010002662.1:0-23647 GCA_034693345.1 Entomobrya multifasciata
GCGAGTCTACGAGTCTACTGGAGCGAGTCTACAAAGTCTACTGAAGAGAGTCTAAAGTCTACTGGGGAGGGGGAGCCGTTCATTCTTTGTATAATGAACACCATGACATTATCACAATTACAATGTATACGCTTGCACGTGAAACGGGTATCCGAATTCACGCTTTGAACATTTGCTTGCCAGCAACACGTGAAATATCGCTAAACGTGAGTAAAAACTGTGGGTGGGTAGGTGGTGGTGAGATGGAACAAACGAGTTTATATTATGATTATGAAACATCACATGAAAATCGGGTAAAATACCTTTGCAATAATGGGACATGGGACTAGTTGAATTGGCAACATTATGTAATATGTACTCATACGCTCCACTTGACAAAGTTGGCCATTTAATTTAATAACGAAGTAGTAAACTTGCATATTGGATATAACAAAGCAACACCTTTTTCTTTCATCCACGAAACTATGAAACATTTTTATACATGCAATCTATACACCGAAGCGTAGGAACTATTCAAACAAGTCGCTTCCACTTCCCAGCAGCGTTTTGTATTCAAGAAGTCATAAATAACTGACCATTCTACCAGATTGGTTAGAAAGAATATGGCATGATCATGTGCAAATATCGCCAAATCAAGTTTAGCATGTTTTATAAAATCCCGTTTAAAAATGCATTAAATTGTCATGAATGCAAATATAAATTATTAAGTATTTCAAAGCAAAAATCAAATTTTTACTTAATCTAAAATTCAGCCTTGCAAAATCTGGGTCCAGATTTTAAAAAATAAATTCAATGTCACCTTGCCATTTTAGTTGAAAAAGAGTAAGCCAAACACGACTTAAGCCGGCTGGATTTTTCTCCGTCGTGACATTGAAAAAAACCATCTGACAAATCTTATAAAAAGTTGCTAAATTACAGGTTCGGCGGTCGTTTTAGGACCTACTTAGCATATAAATAACAAAGGTAAGGTTGGGGTAGATTATGCATTCCCATTCTACATATTATGCCAGTTGTATCTTATATCTATGCAATTTTTACGAATTGCCAGTTGCCATAAATACCACCTGTTTACAGCTTACGAGTTTTTGTGTGTATGCAATTTATTAGAAGGATTCTACAGTAAATTTTCACAGACTCTAAAACAAATATGGATTTAATGGATAGACGATGCGCTATCATGCAGTGTTTTACGCTATGCAAATGTATGATCATACCTCTATATTTGATATTTTAATGTTGCATGACTAAACTATGTTTCAAGGAACGAAAAAATGGGTAATGAATATAATGGCATTGAATTGACGTGATTTACACTTGTGTGAACTCATCCAACAATTTCAGTTGAATTATCCAAAAGCACTTACATCTAATGACTAAGGCCAATCATAGGTGGTCTCTTTTGAAAAGCTATTGTCACTGGATTCGCCGAACGAACAAGCGTTTACACTCTTTATAATGCAATTTCAATTATGTAATGTGAAATTAATTAAATTATTGCTACCTTTTGTTTTGAGTTTAATGAAATTGGAATATATATGAATATAGGATATAACTTTGATAGATAGAATAGAATAGCCAACGAGCCAAGTGGTAGCGGTAAACAAATGGGTAATTGGAAGATTCTAGTGCATGTGTACACTGATTAGTTATATGACTAACTTTATCTATTACGTTGTAAATTCAAGTACACTGACTGAGCTGTATAATGATCTGAGAACTTTAGGATAGTAATCAATGACGCAAGAGTGCTTGTAAAAAATTAAATCACTCCAAAATCTATGCTTCTCATCTGATTAACCTCTTCACTACGAAAATAAAATTTTCCTGAAAATGAAACGTAAGTACGAGTTCGAGGATATTAAAGCGAAAATGTACAATGGAAATTCTTAAACGGCCGAGAATGTTATTTTTTTAAATTCAGCTTTGAAATATATTTTTACGAAATTTTAGTCTTGCCTTGTGAAGTATTTTATCTAAGTTTCCTTCTTGAAAGCTGAAAATGAATAGAAAGACTTTTCTACCAAGTCACAAGTTAACTGTCGGCTATCCTTTTTATAAACTTTCAAACGTTTAATTTTCAAGTTGAAAACTATAATGCCAAGTAATTTGATTTATTACTAGAACAAAGTAAGAGTACATGCTACTGTCAATGCACTGTCACGTCGATAGAATGCTACCAAAGTGAATTATTTATCCTTTGTTTTTGATGTATGAGACCCAATGCACCTAATCAAGGATAATATATCATAAATGTGCCAAAGTGTCAATTACAATTAACATGATTTGTCATAATCAATTAAACTGAACCAATTACAATTATCATTTTCAATACGTCCATTGTTAACAGTGAAAGGATCAGAGAAAAAATATAATTGATCGTAAAAAAGCGTACAAGTATTGAAACTTCGAAACGTAATTAAAATTTCATGATAAACTGCTTTACGCTTACCTTTTTTGGATAAAAGTTCTTTTTCACTGCAGACTGCAAAATTTGGTAAACAGGCAGATGAATTATGTAGGCAGCAATATACAATCAAGAAAATTTAGATTTTCAAGTTCAGCTTAGTACAAAAAAAGACGATAAAATGTTTTAAATTTAAAATGAAATTAAAAAATTAAAAGGAAAATATTTTTTTGCACAAAATCCCCACGGGAGAAATGAACCAAGTATTTTGACGTAACCAGGATTTCTACTCAACTACACATGCTATTCCACGTGATATCTATCGTAAACTGGCACTACTAGAGTTTATGCATGGAAGGCGCTTATCTTTTTATTATTTTTTCAAAAAAAATATTCATTGTCTCGTTTCCCAGCGAGCAACGACACAGGAAGGAACTGTGAAAATCCCAAGGAACCTGTTTCACTGTTTCACAAGCACCTTCTTCATGAAACTATAAAAATTATCTAAAGGGACTCTCTGAAATAGCCGGGATGACGATGACGGCGACGGCGGTGCGGTGATGAAATGGAAAGACGGCTAGTGACGAGCCGAGATGAATGTTGGCGTATGTGTAAAAAAAATTGTAGACAAAGCTATCCAATTTTTTTCGTGAGAACAGATTTTTTTATATCTAGGAAGGAATGTGCTTATACAAACATGCAATGCATAAATCTTAGAAAAATTATGTTACTGGTGGTGGTGGTGTGATGCAACATGATAATGATGAATGATGATGACACAGATACACTGTAGGTGAAGTCATGTAGTGTGGTGTACTTACTTTTGTATGAAAAGAAGTAACCGCTGACTATTATTTCTCAATTGAACAAAAAAACATTTTAGCTACTATACCTACTTTCAACTTTACCTTGACTACTGCAAACATGTAAAGTAAAAAAGTAGCATAAAATAATAATCGAATACTGGTCTTAACAAAACTGTTTTTGGTTTAATCTAGGTACATGAGTGATAGGTTAAGGTAAAATAAGTACAATAACAATACATTTTTATGCTTGCATGCACATGTGCAATAATATAATCGAAGAAAATACTACCATTTTGTACAACAGTAAGGATAGGTAGATTTTCAAGAAATGTTTGTTCGTCTTTACACACAAGAAGATGCATGAAATGAAAAAAAAATTGATTGTAATCGAAGCATTTAAATTTTTTGCACAAAAAATATACGGAAAATGTAAATTGAGAACGCGCAGACAAAATCTGAGCTGAAGACAAGACAGGATTAACAAAAATTGTACATTATCATCCAACGCATCAGCATATGAACTCGTCATAGTTTTAAACATGAATTTTATTAAAGAGGGGAAAAAATGAAATGAAAGTCACTCTTGTAATTGCCAGAAAACAAGAACAATTGATTCTAACGAGGAAGGAATATAGGGATTTTGTGTACAGCATGCTGTTTGTAGTAGTGTACGTCTTCGTCGTCATTCGTCACGGCTTCTTCACTCATTGAATTGTTTTTGATTATTTTGCAAAAATTATCCTCAGACTCAGATTTTTTCTAAGCCATGCCAACCCAAAGACTTTGGTTTGGCATAAGCCAACTAACAAAGTACCAAGGTGCAATATTATAAAGAAAAAAGTGGGAAAATCAGGTAGATTATTAATAAACGTCATAAACTTCAAAGATTAGATGAGGGATTACACATTATTATATTTTTGGCAGTTTTACAATAACAATAAATATTCAGATAGAAAAAAAGTTAAAAAATAGCTTTTTGAGTTGAAAACAAATCTGAGTCCTAAATCATGTTTATTACCGGATAATTGTGGTCGTAACCGTGACATAAATCTTTATCGAGTAATAGCTTGGACATTTATTTTAAGTCTTTGGCCTCATAGGTATGTGTTTGTGAAAAAAAATGCGATACTCGATGCTTGCTTGGATTTCATAGTCAATAGTTTGCATTCAGGCAGGTGAGTGGACTAACTTGGCTTGGTTGAAAATCACCTTGTAAATATGCATACTTATCGCTACGCAATATCTATAAATTAGATAGATATTCATGATACTTTCGATCTATTCACAGGTCAACGACGTACGTACATCAATTATCAACGAAACGGGAACTTATTTTGCATATTAATTTTAGAGACGTCGCGTCCCTTTCTTAAGTGATTTTCATGCGAAAAAAATGCTCAAGTTTTTTCCGATTCGGGTTGCATAATATTTTGTTTGCTTATATTATATACCATCGCTAATTATAACAACCAATTTAAAAATTGCTATAAATACGAAGCGGAAGTATAAAAAGTTTTCTTGAGGCCAATATATTTCTTGCTATTAGTGCACTCAAGAAACTATAAATTGCAATGTTGCAATAATTGAAACATAAAAATAGTTATCGTTGCGTTGGCTGATTCTGCCTGTAGAAAATGCATTTATATTTGCAGATATGTTTGCAAAATAGGGGAAAAGTTAAACGATGATATTCATCATCACGTTTACACACACGCCCAGATGGACAGACAGACTTGACAGTTTCATAAAAATAACAAAACAGTCAACAATTAACAGTAAATAAATAAATAATTTAAATTCAGCAAACATCTTACATTAACTTTGCTTGAGGCAGGGCAACTTTGAAGAGTGCAATACACATTTGACTTATTTGGGGGCAGAAAGCAACCTGACAACACGACCATTTTTGAGTAGCATCACTAACCACATCCTCAAGAGATTCGAGAGAAGTTAGTGCTCTTGCAAAAATTACCTGCCTGATTTCCCACAAGACAACATATTTTTATGGGAGAGCCGAGAGCTAGCAATTTGGATATAATGTGGTAGGTTTGTTACAACTTTCATTTAGCATTTATTAATAATTTGCCGCAATTTAATTTAGTCATGGTAAATGTTACGTCCATGTATGACATGCAATGTGTGTGTCTTCAATGACCATTCGTTAAAATGAAAATAAACGAATACGAGATAATTCACAAATCAAAATCATCACTTGATTCTTCTAATATATGTGCAAACAAAGTTACTGTTTGTTCAATTAATTGAGGTAAGGAACATGCCGTCCACTAATTTTTATCAGTAATCTTAGCAATACCACTAGAGGAATATAGCCGCAGAAATCTTTTTTTTATGACCAGCCACTTTAAATGATTTCAATAACCCATTAAACTGAAGGGTAAAACCTTTATATTACATCATAATTACTACCCTGCTGACTTATATCAAACAGTCTTATTAACTTATTACTATTTTTTATCTCGTAGAGCCTTCTAAATTTATATATATAGTTTGGGAGTGGTTATCCCATATTACCTACCTGTACGGTCTGGTGATAGATAATAATCCGCTTATGAGGGATTTATGCGTACCATTAATAAGATGTACCTGTTTACACCATAGTTCATTGCAATAATATTTTAGATTGGAGACAGAAATGACAAGCATATCAACCTCTTTTTGTCATCACTCAAACATTCTACTGCATTTCTCCTAATTCATAAATTATTCTATCTGAAACTTGAAAGATTGTATGTTGTGTATCAAGAATTGTTATTCCTCTTTAAAATTAATTAATTTGAAATCTTGACTTATCAAAAATCCTAAATTTCCTTTTTACTGTTGCTACTATATTTTACACTTTCCCACAGACCGCACGTATGCAAATCAACAAATCAAAAAGATTTATCAATGTCAACTTCAGCATAACATTAGCTACAGTTCGAAGAACACAACATCCTGAGTACCAAGCAAGTCAACAAACTATTTGTGAATTGTTAATTGGTTCTTTAAGCAGTTCAATGAATGTTCTGCTCAACGTCAAGCAGCTCTCTTGTTTGTAACAATTAGCATAGGTACAAGCACACGGTACGTGACATGATTCCAAATCTACATGATACAAATTATTGATGATGTCCATTAGCCGATCATCATGAATCATTAAGGGTAACAATAACACTTATCTAGACGTGACTGTTCTTTTGGATCATGCAAATTGCGAATTCCACTAAGCATTTTGAAGAACTAGCTAGCATTTTAGCTTAGCTTGTACATTTCTTTAAGCTTCAAAGTTGCAAAACAGTAAGATGGATCATAATAATACTAATTTCAATTTTCATATCGTAGTAGTTTTCCAATACTGAATATTGAACCAAGACAGCTTGTTAATTTGTTGGAATTGTTTGATACTTGTTCGAAACTTTAAAGAATATAGTCGCAAGATTATCTCAAAATTGAAAGACGTCTAGGAAGAAGATTTCCTTTCGTATTTAATGCATCATGCATGACAGGTATAGTATATCATTTCGTGTAAAGCACGTGAAAAAATATAAGACTTTATATTGACTGGACACTTGTGTTTTTGCTGTATCGGGAAAATAACTTTGATGCTGATAAATGAAGTAGATAATATTCAAAAATTAAGCCGGTTTCATGTTAGCATAATATGCAACATATCAATAAGTACCTATATTGGACGCATGCTATGTGTCTCTTGTCAGGTTTAGCCTGATTCACTTGCGACTAATGCAGTGAGATTAATATGTGTACAATTGCCACCATTCACTACTCTAGACTTGTAGATGATTTTAATATTCTGCACATCTTTATATGTGAGGTGAGGTTCCGATCCAACAAATCACAGTAAGAAACGAAAAGAAAATGATGGCACAACATTTTAATCCAGTTCTAACCTCATCCATTCCAACGAAAATTACAAAATAGTTTATGACAATTTGGGATAAGATGATGCTGGCTGACAACCTGCTTATCATGCTTTCAACGCGTGTTGGTGTTATCATAGTATAATCACAAAACATTCAACATTATCAGTGCAATAACTTTTAGAAAATTTTTAGAAGTAGGAGTCTCGTGGAATAAACATTTAAACGAAAGAAAAGTTTGGAAAGAAAAATTTAAAGGCAAGTTTGAGGTCCGATATGAACCAAATAAATTCTGAATTTCCATTTTTCATCCTAAAACCATGTAATAAAACCTATTGACCGGAAATAAAATATATAGTAGAAAAAATGTCTATACTTAAAGAAACTTTGTGCTTGGTTTTTAAATTTTGAATTGGTAATCATGCTTGAAAATTCTGCCATGAAGTACCTAATAGTTGATCATATCGCTACATCTTTTTGGAACATTATCCATTCGAAGATCCATAAGCTTATGCACAAATAAATAACGTTTCAGGCCATACGTTTGTGCACTGTCTTTGATGTGAAAGGTCAGGGCTACAGATTGTTATGATGATTGTAAGATATGCTGTCCAATCATGATTTAAAATTAAAAGTGGGAATTGAGTCCCAAAGCAATGGGGTTAATACTACATTAAGGTATGTTTATATAGCAGTAATACATTCATACACAGTGCAGATGAAAGAAATAAGGAAATCAATGAGAAAAAATAAGCAAGGCAAGCAGTTTTGCTGAAACTGGATAGTTGATCAGAGAACACATCTTTCAAAATGAATTATGCAACAAGCAAGGTGAACGAGTGTGCAACGAGATTTCACTACTTTTGGAACATTTCTTGTATAAATAGTGAAAGTTTTTTTTTAAATGTGCTGATTTAAAATTCAAAGCTGATTCATGATACAATTTCCCTTTTATCTCTTTCCCTATCCATAATATAATCTTAAATCAAATTTTGTTTGAAATATGACATAAAACATGCTTTGCCCTTGCGTTTCTGATCTGAACTGGAAAAAAAATTGTTGAACTACAAACTACACTGCTAAAGAAATTCCTACATAACACAAAATCAAATTTACATATAAAAAGCTCACGAACGACTGTCCCAAAAAAAACTTACTTGAGCTTTTTCGTTCCATTTCGGGATTTATTGTGGAAGGCGTACTAGGAACTATGGAAAAAGTGGAAGAAGATTGAATACTGCTACTGTTTCCAACAAAGTAATTGTCTAAACCGACGTCTTCCACTTGTCCTTTTTCTCCAGCGGTTTGAGCACTGTCACTTGGTTGGGCTTCTTTAAAACTGTCAGAGAGTTTTTCGTGGCTGTGGGAGTTACTGGTGTTGTTGACAACCCACGAAGAAGCCGCAGCACAACTGGATGTCGTTCCCAGTGCGAAAGAGGTCGATAATTGTTCCTTTACACAGAATTATAATGAAACGATTTATAGCTTGCTTAACAATCCTCTCCAAGGATATTTCTACTCAACGTTCTACAAAATGGAGTGACTACAATATTATCCTAAAAACAGACAGGCACGTTTATATTTCTCCGTAGACTTTAATTTGAATGGCAAAATACCAATATTTTAAAACTTATGAAAAGTCTTTCCGTTTCTCTGGTCCTTCTTTGCTTAAAAATGTCTTGTCAACGTGTGAATGGTGTATGACAAAATGATTAAGTTTGCACTTGATTTTTTATCTAAAGCAGTAATAGCAAGGTAGTACGGTACATGTAAAAACAACATACTTATTAGCCATGTAAATCCACTCACACTCATTTAGCGACAATCGTATGGATTTTTTTTACTATGCCATCATTCCTATTACAAACACATTTTATGGTAATCACAATAATGATATAACTAAACGGCCAGGCTGACTAACTGACTGACTGAAAGTCTGCCCAAAGCCGAGTAAAAAAAGCATATATTACACTGTACTGGATTGGGGGATAACTTGTGAATTTATAGACTTATATTTACAAATACTAAATAATATGCTTATGCATGTATCCATTTGTATCATCTACATTAATTCGATTCATAGCGGCACTGTAAAAAATCAGACACAGTTATAACT
This sequence comes from Entomobrya multifasciata, assembly GCA_034693345.1. NCBI lineage: Eukaryota > Metazoa > Arthropoda > Collembola > Entomobryomorpha > Entomobryidae > Entomobrya > Entomobrya multifasciata. The sequence continues at coordinate 9,205 of JAQFXM010002662.1, forward strand.
TATAACATTCATTCACTACGCTTATGTGTTGTGTTGTATTTGCATTCAATATTTTTTTACAATTTCGTTGAACAAATGGCCACACGTTTCCTTTCTCGTCTTTTCTAATAGTTAGCATGAGTTTTTGGCGTAAGCATCATATAGAAAAGATTACAACATAAGTATGCAAGTAACGCTGCCGGACTGACTGACATGACTGGCTCTCTTCAAGGTATGTACACCGTTCATTTTTTACTGATCCTCATCCACGGCTTTAGTGCATCATTTGATAAGTTTTACTTTTGTTTAAATATATTATAACTTATTACTTGCAATACCTAATATACTTAGATTCAAAAGTAGCAGAAGGAAATGAATTCAAAGAATCAACAAATTAAAAATATATATGACAGATAACTTTTATTTTCCGGTATTGGTGTGTCAAGATAAATTGATTTCATACTTGCAACTTTAATTATTTTTTAAGCATGCAGTATACCAGGTAACAAGACCGACAGCCGAAACAAATTAAAGTATAATTAAATCAATGCTTCTACTAGTCAAAATTGTAAGGCTTTTGTTAGACTGGGATTTCGATATTCTTCTTACTGTTTGCATACCCATTGTTCATTGGTTTTTTTTCTATTGCAAGTACACAAAGTTTCAAATGAGATTCAATATTAATTTCAAAATAAACTACATGCATGAAAGGTGCAACATAAAAACATGATATTGCAATCATGTGCCATATACCATACCTACATATTTAGGTATCTATCTTGACGTTCATGGTATCATGTCGATAGCACGCTTCTTCATCACTTCTTAACGGATTCTTAGTGAGTTGAGTTGTAACACCGCGTTGGTGTCCTTACAATTTCCTTGCATAGAAAGTCCTCATGGAATGTTAAAGAGAGAAGGAGGCGGATGAAGTTACGAAACGAGTTAACTTGAACAACAGACGAAACATATACCTTTTTTTACGCGTGACAATGGGCAAAGCGTTGATTACTTTTTTTCTACTGACAATACAAAGTAATAAACTTCAGTCAATTCAAAGTTGAACGAAGCGTTGTTGATCTGATGATTTGTGTTGTCGTAGAATGTAGGCAGGTTTGTTGATGATGACGTTATGACGTTGTTGAATGAAGTAAATAAGTTGTATGCAAGCTAAGAAAAATGTAAGTTGATGAGTTACATTGTAATTGTGTCCAACTTAAAGTACATGTTCAAACCCTACAATTTATGGCTGCATGACAAATTATTTATCAAAAGCGTGATACAAGACACGTTCCCTAGATTTGATGAATAAGTAAAATAATAGCATATAAAAAGTATGACAACAAATATAAAACAACCAGAGCAAAATTGTTTTTTTTTGTTTATTCGCTAGTCTCAAAGGAAGATAATTATTCTCTAGAATCCAGTTATACAATGAAGAATTAATGAATCCATTTTGCTGATGAGTTGTTCAGAGGGTTTGCTTTAATTATGCAGAAGGTTGTTTCATATTCATGGTATGGTAGTTACATAAGACTACCCTTTTAACAGCACTAATGATAATGAAATTGACGTAATAGTGGTAAAATGACAGTGTTTTTGTGTCATTAAAATGTAGCCTCAAAGATTTGGTGAAGCACGCTATAATAATTATTATTACAGACAAAATAATAATAATTCTAGAGTAGTATTGACATATACACTGAAAAGACAATTGTATCGCGAGGAGATCATAATTACCTGTCATTCCACATTTGCCTTGCATATTATGAACTCTTGGAATGAGTATTATTATTATTGAATCATGAGGGACGTTAGTCTTATGTCATGTTTTACCTTTTTGTTTCTGACTTTCAGAAGCCGCATAATTCAGCTTTCTAGATCTTACCTACTTACATATCTGATATCTGTCCAACTTCTTAGAGGCATTTATGCACGAACATGGATTTCATACATTGTTATTATGAGTTTGCTTCCTTTAGTTTTATGTGCATAGTTAAATGACTTCATTTTTCCTACCACTACTTTGACCTCATCTAGCTTAGGTGAGAATGATAACTGCAATTACATTTCCCTTAGAATACCCCCACCAAAATGAAGAATCGCACAAAATTGGAATTTGTCATGTCAATGGATTAATGTATCGAAGCATTCGGAATGGTTTCGTGACAACTGACTATATTGAAAATTAAATTGGACAATTCGTCTGATCTCACAATACAATTGTTTTTAAAATGACTGCTTGCTGCTACCCTAGTCATTATTGGAATGAGCATCTGACATGACAAATGAACTAATAATATACATACTCATCTGTTAAAACAGTATAGCCTTCGATTCTACCAAATTATCATCCTCATTCCCATAAATCCTTTTACCTTTTACATTGTACATGTGTCATACGCCAATGGCCACTAGTGGCAATGAGAACACATAATGTGATGTCCATTTGTTACTAAACCAAAAATTGCATACACTGAAGTCCAAAATTCAATATGAATTGTTTGGAATTGAAAAGAAGATATAACTGTAATATAAGTACAATTACTGAGGTACCCGTGCTGTATCCATTAAAGACAAACCCTCTCAAATGAAATCTCGAGGGACACATGTCGATTTATGAAATTATATTTTGTTGTCATCAGTTTCCAAGCCTACATAAAAATTATAGTAATATGAAGGCATATCAAATGAAGGTACGCAGTTAAACATGTTCAGTATCGATTTACTAATAAAAAATGTGAATGTCGTATTGTACAAATCACAATGAAAATTAGAAATTGACAGAATGAAAACTTGAGGCGTGATGTATGACTCATATCTCTACCTATTTATTGAAAAACAAAAGGATAAATAGCAATATACTGTTTAAGGTAGATACTCAAAATTGGACTTAAAATTTAAGATAAAACTTAATAGATTCAAAATTGAACGTCAGATTAGTGATTTAAGTCTTAAGTTACCCCTAGATACAGAGATTCGGCCTTAAGATAATAAATGTAATTAATTTCCATTCCCCCATTGTATAAAAATGCTAAATAAGACTTCAGATTCATAATGTATACCTCGAGTTACCCTAGATTTTCAACCGTCAACTCTTTCTCAAACGATTTTTCTCCCCATCCTCAAAGTCTCCATAATCAAGTACATAATTTTAAATACCCTTAATCATATCTCAGTTAACAGAAGGACAAATGAACAGGAGAGCCAGGCCGGGATACAGACAAAAAGAGCACCTCAATAACCAGAATGAAAGAGAAACGTTCAATACAAACTGATTACGTATTATATTGATTCATGAATTTACAAAAACATCAATGTACCCAAAATAGCTTAAAAATAAATGCACCGAAGTAATTTCCATATAGCATGTTTGTGTACAATAATAAGGCTTGTAGGCTGTAAAACCACCTGTTGTTAAAGAATAGAAATTACTTTCATCTTTCACCATATTGTTAGGAATATTGTACCTTGCCTTGACAAATGAGTGTAAAGGACTAAAGAACTGTCATTTGGTAAATTAAATTAAAAAACGAATTAACCTTTGAAACATGCCCCACTCATTAGATCTGAAAATTTATGGTTCATAAATTAAGCTAATCGAATTTTATGGTACATAAATATACTGAATGGCTATAGATCTTCATGCTAGTTACATTTATATCGACAGTGCAACTGACAAATCTGAGGCGTGTCTGGTGTCTACATCGTTACAAGTTGATATGTGACCACGTTATTATCCCATATAGCCTGCTTCAAGAAAATACCGTGCACCAAACGAGTGTTGGTGGTGTTATGCCTTATTGTTATTACTTCATTTAGTCTTATGCTATAATAAATTAACTATCAATCAATACCATCATAATATCTGCGTGAAGAAATTCAATAATCCTTTTTATCACACACCAAACGAGCCATAATGCAATGATTTTATTTTCATAAAACTTCCATCAGTATATTTTGGGGCACTTCGATACACATAGCCATGGCAAAAGTATATAATATATGTAGTACCGAAACTAAACCGACAATCGCTTGGTGACGTTGTTAGCAATGAAAATTTGACAAGTTCAATTTGACTTTATATACTGGCAAAGATGGTTAATCATTAGAGATCCAGCACAAGCCACAACAACACACGACATAAGTTAACCTCCAAGTATAAGAGCTTAAATTAGTATGCTCTACAAAATTAGTAAATATTTTAGTATCACAAATGCATTTCATGGTCATAAAAGGTTTCCATACCTTAACTTTTGAACTCTGTCAGAAAACCTTGACTCCAACTTGAACCACTTGAAATCTTCACGAATCAGTCTTTGGCTCAGCAGGAATAGTTTGGCACTTCGACAAACTTTGCATATTATGCATGATCTTTTTCAGAATAATTTGTTTTTGTACTATGAAAAACCAAAATGCAGTGAAAAATAGAAAACAATTGTGTTGCTTCACAGTCACAACCACGAAACTCCACAATCATACCTAAGACAAAAGTTAATCAGTTGGTTGGCAAATATATTACACGTTATGCATATGTATGAAAAGTAAGGTTGCTTGCCAGTGACAACTGGTGTACTGCAAACCAAAGAAATTGCTTAAAAATCAATCACTTCTTTTGCTGATTAGCAGTTAACTTATATGTATGTACTTTTCGAAATATTCAAAACTGCATGAACATTCCATACTATACTTCACCAGACCAACACATCTGATCTAATGATCGTTTACGGCTTTTGTTCCCTCTTTTTCAGCTACTCACTTCCAATTTCCAAGTGGACAGGAAGTTGGAAAGCGTGCGTATGTTTTTACGGAGCAGTACTCTTAAATCCTATTACGCTACGGTATTGTGAGCATTGTACAACGAAAACGAAGCCAGTAAAATACACTACTTGGAAACTGTGCAACTTTCCTTTTCACTCCGACCACAGGCATTATAAATTTTACTAGTAATTAGCCAGCACGCTAACGCGAGCAATATTTGAAGGTAACTTTACACAAAAATGGGCAAATTAAAAGTATAAATTGTGACCCCAGAATGCTGCATAATTCTGGTATTGGTACTATAAGGCCACAATTAATGGCGAACACATACTAAGTCAACCCAGTAAAATTTTCCACGCTAACCCAGTAAAACGTTTCACGCTAACCCAGTAAAATGTTCCAATCTAGCCCAGTAAAATGTTCCAAGCTAACCAAGTAAAATGTTCCAAGCTAACCAAGTAAAATGTTCCAAGCTAACCCAGTTAAATGTTCCACCTTAACCCAGTAAAATGTTTCAAACTAAAACTAACCCAGTAAAATGTTTCAAACTAACCCAGTAAAATGTTCCAAAATAACCCAGTAAAATGTTCCAAGCTAACCCAGTAAAATGTTCCAAGCTAACCCAGTAAAATGTTCCTAGATAACCGAATAAAATGTTCGACGCTAACTCAGTTGCTTTAGACTTTTCAGTACATGCATAATGAGTGCATTTATACATTTAAACCTTGATGTAATGCATTGGAGTTGTACACAATTTGCTGCATGAAAATACCCTCTTTTACCATAACAACCAATTAAAAAATGACCCCAATGTTATTTGTATGACAGGCACTCTATATAGTACAGATATAGATTTTCCCTATATTTGGACGGTTCGGCAAGTTAAGCCTTTAAACTTTACTATTAAATTGCACTTGTCTTTGCTGCGGTGCCATTTGAGCTCTTCTTTAATACTCAGTCCGTTTTTGGAGTTCATCGTCCAGTTTTTCTGAGATATTAATGTGCAAACAAAAATAATAAAAATATACAAAAATGTACCATAAGTATCAAGCCATTTGTAGTTATTTACTGCCACTGGACACAATCAGATGTTCACTGCTGCTTCACTGTAGTTTACTTGTGTTGATGTTATTGCTTGCATGAGCACTGGTAAAGTAGGGTGGATGATCTTTAATGAAAAAAATGTATAATTATTACAATGTAGTAAAATGCACCATTAGTGGCATTTAATAATTATCTAAACACTTTTGTAGAGATATCCTCACTTGAACTGCTACTGGACAAAATCAGATGTTCATTACGGCTTCACTCCAGTTTACTGATGCTGATGGTACTGCATGCATGAGCAAGGACAAAGCAGGGTAGACTGGCTGCAATGAGAAATGTTTAATTATTGAAATGTACTAAAAATGCACCATTAGTAGTATTTAATAATTATCTAAACACTTTTATAGTAATATCCTCACTTGAACTGCAACTGGACACAATCAGATGTTCACTTCTGCTTCACTCCAGTTCACTGATGCTGATAACACTGCTATAATAATCGGGGGCAAAGGTGGGTGCGACTGACTGCAATAAAAATAATTAATTGGTTAAATGTATTGAAAATGCCCCATTGGTAGAATTTAATAATTATCTAAACAATTTTGTAGTAATATACTTACTTATAACTTGCACTGGAATGCTTGGGAAGGAAAGCAAAAGTGAAATGTACTGAAAACTTAAATTCACTCTTAAATGCTACTTTGATTGATTGAGTCTGTGTGCTTATTGCATTGCAGGAGGGGTTAAGCAAAGCATTGCATCAGCTTTCATTCCCGCCTAAAGTATGTTGCTTGGCATAGTGTTTAGTTCTGCTTCAGAGCTGCAAGCTCGCAGTAGAAACAGTGGGGTCGTCCATAATACATGTGCACCCTTTTCCATAATGATGACAACATCATCATGATCATTTAAACTTTATGCAGTAAAGTCAGCTGCAATGCATCATGGTCCTGCAGAGAGTATACTATTTATTTTTTATTCATCCAAAAAGTGTAACGTATCATATGGACGCCAGTGATATCACTCCGTTGCACGCTTTATAGAATACTGATGTACCTTATGTATATGTCATTCATTTTTTGGTATACTCATTTTTTAGATTTCATAGCATATTACGGTATAGTATAGTGTACCCAATATTAGCCAATAGCCCGAATTATAAAAGCAGTTCATCAGCTAAGTTTCATAAATTACAAAAACCCATTAACTCTTTCAAATTGTATAAACTGGGTTTGTAGAAAGAAAATTGCATGCGTATTTTATGTGCTTCAAATTAATGAAAAAAGTATAAGGGGCTGAAGAAATAATTTGATGGGTTGTTCCAAAACATAACGATACTGAAAAGTCAAGGACTTAAACATTTTGTGATAATTAATGTGCTTAATGTCCCATTTTGCACATAAATGTTTACATCTTTTAACTTGAGATCAGTAAATAGTACTTTTGGCTATAGAAAGGTTGATGTGGGAATTAAAAATTTTGAACGTTAAGTTGGAATAATAGTAAACTTTTCTGAAATAATTGCATGGCAGCAGGCCCGATAATAGGATTAATTCCAACAAACTCCATCGATTTCATTTCGTTTCGTTCATATATGTACCAGAGGAACAACTGTGGGTGGACGAAATCTGTTGTAAGGGATGTTATTCAGCTAACCTATGTTTTGTCTTTTTAGGCGTGGACATGACACTAACAGTGATATCATGCAAAATATATTTCTTTTTGAAAATACTTTGATTTTTGTCTCTAACCGTTTGTTTAATATTTGTTGAAAAATTAAATGAATGGAAACCCTAACCCTGTCTAACTTCGATTTAAGCATGAAAATTAGGAGGGTTCTCATTCATCATTATTCGTCCGTTCGTCCTTGTGTGTGACACACGCGCATGGGCGCATGTCCTTCAATACATAAAAATATATATCACTGCCGATGCATTTTCAGTATTATTGATTGTAGAGATACGAAAAATAGTAGCTATAATATTATCTCCAACTCCAACCGCTTTTTAGGAACCATTCATAAACAAATAAAAGCACGATTAGCTAATATTATGTTTTAGCATCTTTTGAAGTTTCCATTGCCATTTTGCCTCAATTTTCAAAGTTTTATGCTTTTTCTCAAGCTTTATCTCTTTTGTTGATTGTAGGATATTGCCTTACTCATCCATTTCTTTGAGGACTACATTTTTGATAGTTTTGCGAAATGTCAAGTTTGTACAAATGGGATATGGGGCTCTTCTAATAAAGGATTACGCTGCCGGGGTAAGATTACAATCCACACGATTATAAACTGCTGCTGCGTCTCTCCGACGCGACGGTTTATAAAATTGTCTAAATTACAATGATCATCATATCATCCCATTAGAAAGTTTTGATATAACTATTTTCTTCATGTAACGACGTAAAGCGTCATTTCCCTAGCATATCTCTCATTGTCAAAAGTAGAAAACCGTTGATCTGAAAGATAACAATTTGTGTTTTTCCATCATTTCCATTTTACTAATAATTTTTTTAGACTGCTGCCATTCTGTGCATGAATCCTGCATTGATAAAGTGACAAGCGAATGCCTCCCCGATCTTTCCACACTTTCTCCTTTCTCCACTGACTTGACAACCCTTGTCAAAGGAAGTCGACGAAACAGCACAAATCACTCATACGGACCTCCATACCTTCTCGAAAAGTGTATTAATGAGCTCGAAGCACGAGGATTAATGGCAGAAGGAATTTATCGGATTTGTGGTTGTGTGGAGGACATTGAGAAACTGAAAAGCACTTTCGAGCAAGGTACATTATTTAACGTGTATTCCGATTACTCATGTGTAATACATATCATGAAAATCATGAAAAAACATGGAAAAGTCATAAAGTTGAAAATAGGGATATTGCCTTACATTCCCTTTTCACATGAATTCCTTTTTTACGAGCGAGTTATGAAAACGGGGATATATGGAATATTATGAAGACTTTCTCTTTTCATGTTCAGTCAGTCACATGAAAAATGCTACATCTTCCGGAATGTTTTACATTATGTCCCTTTTTGCACGGCTTGATGCACTTATGATGTATAGGAAAATTGGGAATACATGAAAGTTAAAAATCGGTTACACTGATTTGTAAAGTGAGATGGTGGTGGTAGGGTACAAGTTTATACAATTTGTGGTTTGTGACTTAAATGCACCTTTGATGTTTTTTACAGAGAAAATGAACGCAGATTTATCAGATCATCCTGATATTCACTCAATCACAGGATTTATCAAATTCTTTCTCCGTCAGTTACCCGAGCCACTGATTCCACAAGATGTTTTTGACGAGTTTACTAAAGATCAGAGCAATATAGGTTTGTGTTTGATCATCACACTTAATACACACATGAAACTCCGAATCAAATTACCATAAAATTGTAATATTAACTATGGAACTGTTCGTTTGTTTGGAATGTTCAGTAACTCGATAAAAAAGTAAATTGATTGTTGAATGGTTTGCCATTATCTTCATACATCACTTTTTTTTCTTGATTGTAGATCAAATGAAGATTGATGTTGTTCAAACACTCGTGTATTGCTTACCACCTGCTCACAGACTTACCCTCAAATACTTTTTGGCCCATTTACAACGTGTCACAATGGAGAAAGCAGTTAATAAAATGAATGCCTTCAATTTAGCCTCGGTCCTCATGCCTTCCATTTTATGTCCGGAAAACATGTTCGTTACGCTTGAGTCTGGAACTAAATTACTTCATTTTATGATTACTCATGTGCAAGATATTTTCTAATTCTCATTTCCTTCCTCCGTTTACCTGTTTCCATTCTCACAAAAAATATATATACAATACATATAAAATATTTAGTCTACACATGTGTTCAAATTACATATAAAATATTTTTCTTATAAAGAATAACATATAGTATGACTTTGGCTGTCATTGTCATAAAATAATATGCATGTCATAAGTTGTAAGTGTTTTTAAGTGTCTGCAATAGTTTATCTGCTATATCACCACTACCACCACCGTTGACAGTCCTTTTTGCGGTTGCGGAAATGAAAAGCTCGTTTTTTTCAATGTAATATCAATTTTTCATCTAGTCAGGCAGATAGAGAGAGGCTTTGTTTCTCCAGAGAGCGCAGTGTTCCAAGTTCCAACCAACGCGACGAGATAGAAAAAAGGGCTCGCTATCAAAACAAGCTGTGCGAACGAAGAAAGACGAAGACTTGGCGAGTTCCGTTCAATTCAGAGCAATTTTTTAGACAAAAAAATAGCATCATGGGCTAAGAAACTAGAATATAAGCTAAAAAAGGGAAAACTGAAATGTAGTGTAGAGTAGAAATGTTGAATGTAGAAATGGGAGATCTATCATTTTTTGTCGTATAAACTGTAGTACTAAAAGTATATGGTATAAAATATGAACGCATCTTCTGGAAAAGCATAGACAAAGTGGATAAATAACATGTAATCTCGCGTCGCCCCTTTTGGAAAAAAATATCAACAGAGTTTGCCCGGCCATTTTTGTGTATGGAATTTCATTGTTTTTGTTTATTCATTTTTATTGTAAAACATGTTAAAAAAATAAAAAAACATAAAATGAATAAAATGTAAACAAAGTATATAAAAAGCTAAAACGTGTGTGCATGCAAAAAAATAATAAGCAGCTGGGGAAAATTAAATGTTTGAAAGTTTAGAGTTTAATGAGAAGGGCAGGTGTTTGAGTTCTTGTGCGATATCGATTTTTTACTTAGAAAAACATTTTTTTCTTTATGAGATTCAAAAGTATTCATAAAAAACACTTGGCTTGGTTGAAGAGGCTATATACAAGAAGTAACATTAGTGGTCTTCCTTTATCTTGAGAGATGTGACATTGACATGATGTGTTTTTAAAGAGTTGTGTGAATACATGTATTAATTTGAAAGTGAAAGACTGGACGCTTTAATTGTATGAATGAGTGAGTTAAGTGTTTCCATTAAATGCCAAATTAAAGTACACCGACGAATGCAAGTTCTACATTATCGAAGTTGGGCCCTTAACACATTTGACATTCATTAGCTAAAACATGAATAGTTAGTTTGTTGTAGTTTTTATGAATTTGAAGATATATTTTGAGTGAAATAGCTGGATAATCATAATTAGTAGCAATCATAGTTAGGAGAGAGTTAATTAGTAACGGGCAATGGAACAGCTAATGGCACACGCAATGGCATCATCGCACAATCAACCACAGCACCAGTTTCATCCAGGGCAGATTGACATGAAGCACTTTGGGTCACCCTTTGGACAACAGTTAGTAAAAAACCAATTTACTGCTTCACTAACTCCTCCAACCCTCCAGAGTTTACACGATTCTGTAAATTTTTACAGGCCTCATGGAATAGGTATACATCAGCAAGCGTTGATGGGGAATCCTAACATGGGGATGGGCATGAACCCTCAGCATCCTTCCGTTTCGTTACAAATCCCTGATCCTCACAAGGTGGTGAAGCAGGAGCAAAATTTCAACAAGATGCCGCCACAGCAGCCTCAACAAATGCAGAATTCTGGATTTCCACCTCCCAGTTGTCAGTATCCTATGATGTCACCGGCGCCTATTCCACAGAATCTCAGTGTTAGCAAGAAGGAGAAGAATTCAGTAACCGCTGGAAATTCATTTGGCAATGAGCAGCGTGACGACCCATGGCTGAATAACGGAAATGGGAATGGAAATGTTGGTGGAAGCACTAAACCTAAGAAAGGGAAAAAGGCGAAGCGCAATGCCGAACCTGGGGCACCGAAAAAGTCCAAGAAAGCGAAAAATCTTGCCAATTTTAACCCACTTCCTCCCCCACCCCCGCCTGTTATTCCGGAGAAAGAGAAGCCCTTTGAATGTGTAACTTGTGGGCGGAGATTCACCCAAAGAATTGGAATGTTACAACACCAGCGGCGTCACACGTATAATTTACTGATAATTTAATTGAATTGCGACTTTAGTGATATTAGTACACGAGATATCTATGAAATCGGGTGCCTATATGCATGTGCATTTGTGTTAGATTTGACTTCAAATTACTATATTACTTGTTTTGTTTCCTTACAGGGGTGAACGTCCATTCGGTTGCAATTTTTGTGACAAGAGGTTTACTCAAAAATCAGGGCTCGTTCAACATGAGCGGTTGCATACTAACGAGAAGCCATTTGGTTGCAGTTTCTGCGAAAAATCTTTCACACAAAAGTCCGGGTAAGTATGCTAATTTTTTATCTGACTACAATTACGATTTTTGTTCACGATTGGAAGGATTTTGTAATTAAATTTTTTTGTTGATAATTCAGGTTGGTTCAACACGAACGTACACATACCGGCGAGAAACCTTACGTCTGTCCCATTTGTGGAAAGGCATTTACGCAGCTTTCAGGTTTAAAACAGCATAAAAAAGTCCACGAGCGCTCATCAGACACATCTTCCAAATAAAGTGCTTTCATGATGTTGCACTTATGCTGAAACCATTTGACCAGCGTTTTAATTACATATACATATATGTATATCTTTTGTTACCCTATGGTTTTAAAAATTGTTTTAAAAATAGTATAAGTATAATGAAGCCAAAAAATTTAATGCGACGCTGATTATTAAGAAAAATATCATTTATGTAAAATATAAACTCGAAGAGTTATTTATAAGTATCTATTTGACATTTTGTATGAAGTAAGACATTTAATCAGAGTATTGCAATTGTAAAAACTATGCAATCACAATAATAGTAACAGTGTGTCAGTTTACAATATTATATCGATATCGATACAACATACATACAATATATGTAACAAGCCATGTAAACATTGTGAAATAACTGCTTTATAAATTATGTTAGGTCAAAGAGCAAATGTAATAGAATAGATATTTCTTCTCATTTTTGCTCGTATATGTATATGAATATTTTTGAAGTGTATTTTTCAACTTTTCAACTACTGGTTATGCCTTACTGCATGTTTGGTCTCACATTTACTCTAAATGGCATAAATAGAATGTCTTTCTTTAAAGGTTTGTTTGAAAGCTTGTGCGGATAGGAAGAGACTGAAAACTGCGAATATAGTTTGAGTATTTTAATACATAATATTGAATTATAACGGAGTTTTAGGTATTATAAATACTTATTTTATGAATAATCTTTGATACCTATAATATTCTTATTTTCCTGGTAAACATAAATATTATGTAAACTTATATGCAATTTAATCATTGTAATTACTACTAATACAATACTAAGTTGTCAATGTGTATACACTTAGGTTAAATTATTCTCAATTTCCTTTACTTTGCAAAGAATATTTGTATAAATTACGGAGTGTTTACAACAATCATACCTTCCTCGGTAATGACGACATTGTCAATGCTTCCTCCGTGTTTTCTGTATTTTGTATGAAGAAGGTTTTGAACTAATTGATCTGGAATGGTTTTCCTACCACATAGTCACTATATAATTAAATGCAAAGTATAAATAGTTGTAATAGAATAGAACATATATATTGCATGTGGACAAAGCATTATCTACTTATTTCTATTAGCGTAATTGTATTTCACCCACCCGGTTCGTGTCTCATTTTCGTATTCCAAAGCAATTTATCAAAGTAATTTGTATTTATTGTTTTTGCCATAATTTTCGATGTTGGATTTATATAGATTACTCTATGAAACCATGTTCGACAATTTTTGATTATTTCTACTTAAGAAATTATTTTGCAAGTGTTATTAATTGAGATTTCAATCATACTTCCAATATGTTGTATGTATATGCCTTATTGCATGTTACGTTCCTGTATAATCCCTCAGTAACATGACGTTTTATTGTACAGTATGTGTTCCGCTGTTTAAGACAATGCAATTTTTTGTGCAATGAAGTTTAGATGTATCATGATCAATATTGAAAAATATATATGATTGAAATAAACGAGATCTATTTGACGATCACAAATATTTGTATGGCGAATTAATCATTATTAGCTTTAGCTAACGATCTAAATAAAGTCTGGAGAAGTGTTGTTATAATTAAGTGCAATTATATTCCAGATCGGATTTGTTTGATGACCATGATCACTTTTTATACAGATGCAGATGTAGTAAAGGAAAGATTTTCTAGTATTCTGCAATAATTAGTAATCGATGTTTACAGATGCAAATGTATTTCAATACGCAACTTGTCATTCGAGTAGAAACATTGTACAAATTGGCCACGCAATTGTGCTTCCATTTTCATCTCGTTTCATTGCATGTAAACGACTACTCAAATTCAATCATTTCTTGTGATTTTGTCATTTGTTTTATTTCAAGTTACAAGTGTGATTGGAGATAATATGTTAGTGATGGCTAAACGAAGTGGTCAGGAATTTCTAAAAAGCAATTAATTTCGAATGTAGGGCTTTTGTAAACCTGATCAGAAACGTCTAAGTTTGTCTGTCAATATTTGATACTGGAGTAAAGACAAACACAAAATCAAATCGATTAAAAATTAAAATTATTTGAAGCTATATTCTATATAAACAATTAATGATTGGTTTAAACTAATCTATAAATTCTCCAATAATATAGATTTTACACTTAAGTGGGTACATAAGCAAGCAAGCAGAAAGCATTTCATGCGCCTCAATATTGTAGTATTTTGTTAATTTCTCAAGAACTATCCCACCAATTAAAATT
>JAQFXM010002663.1:0-23635 GCA_034693345.1 Entomobrya multifasciata
ATTTTGTGCTGTCCCTAGTTGAATGAAACTTTCCATTAAAATGTCATGTAATGTAAAACTTGGTGATGTGACATTTGACACAATTTGTATGATGCCAAGCATGAATGTAAAGGAAAATGTTCTATCTTGTAAGAATAAAAAGCTATTTTGTTCCCTCCGTCGTCCGCGTGTGAAGTGCTCTTTTTGGAAACATCAACATTTTCCCAAATCAAAAGCGAAACATGTCATATCAAAAAGTAGTGAGACTCACACAAAATTTGGATGATCATCAGCAACTGGGTCATCTTGGTCATCATCATCTTCAGCGTCAGATCTGGAGATGCGGGGGTTATGATGGTCGTTATACTTTGTACTACTGCGGCGGTAGCCTCCTCTCACAAAACCAGAGCCTTCAACGTCAGCTGCTGAAATCGAAATTTGAAAATATACAATATATAAATAAAATAAATACAAATCATCATTGCAAACCCGAATTTCATAAATATATGTTATATATCAACATCAAGTATTCCTACATATCATTTTTCTACGTGATGAGAATATAGAAAAACTTTATCTACCTACTTATTTCAAAAAACTAATATAATATGTCATCACATTCCCATATTTCATATAAACCGAAATCATCTTTGTTTTTTACAAAGCCTGAGAGATTTTTATTTTAATTTTAAGTGAATAAACTAGTCTCTACAATTTTTTTATTAGACAATACGCACGTGTACTGCATTACAATTTTTTTTTGCAAATACAAAGCTATTTTAATGTGCATTTTATATTCATGTTTCTCATGATGCATGTATTTCAATTTGCAAGCTAAACTAATAAAAAAATTGTAGTAATCATAATAAATCCAGGGGAATGGAATGCAGTATTATTTGCATTTTACATACAGGTGTGAGTATAGTATGTGTGTTGCAAGCAAACTAATTCAATTCTGTCTTCACTCACTCTGATAGACAATATCATATCGTTGCAAACTTTATGCCGAACTGAATTAAAAAATGCTTCTGCAATCTTCGTAATATAAATATAACCAAACCACTATAAAACGAGATGATGATTGTGACAAATGACATTATGTTACAAGAAAAAGTACATTTTCAACTGAAGTTAGATTAGATTTTGTAATATTTATAGTGCGCTATTTTAATCGAGTCGTAAGGGTGATATCTAAAATATAAAAAACATGCTCGTAAAATCCGCATTGGTGCATTAACATTTTAACAGTAGCAGCTTAACAAGTCATGTTTTCACCGGAAATCGTTAACATAGTTCTCACGGACTTAAATCAAGTTAAGAAGAGTAAAATGAATTGAATTGAAATGAGTTTCATTGTTGTATATTTTTCAATAAAAGCTTTTTGTTGCAAATATCTTGCACCTGAACCATAAGAAAATGGTAGCTCATAAACTCATCATCACTTTGCATTTTGTGTTGATTTTCATTATAAGCAATACACTTAAGCTCAAGAAGCATCAAATACAAAAATGCAACAATGCTCAACTATGCAACAGACGGTTGGTTTATAAGCACTTGAAAGCAGACCGTGCTTTTTCGTCCATTAAAATTGATAATAAAGTGATGAGATATTAGATGAAGAACGTAAGTAAATGAGTAAGTAGGTAGATTGCAAAACTTGCAAGTGATTTGATATCAAATGAGTTTTATTAGCAGTTGTTGTAGTTGCTTGTACATATAAAAAGTGTTTGCAAGCACCATATAACATTTTTATAGCCATAATTACTAGCCATCTAATCTTCAGAAAATGCATGCACCTTTTTGTATCAAAACTAATAATAAAGTGAGGTGAATGAATGCTTTGCCGGTCAGTCTATCATAAATTATAAAAATCAATTATGCGAAGTTTATAGTTTAGTCTTTGTTAACTGCCAATGCATTTATTTTTTCTATTTTGTTTGAAATAACTCTAAAGTAGATTGATAAACCAAATTTTTTCAGCTTACATCTCTCGATAGTACAAGTCATTAAATGACTGGAAAAGATTAATATTTTTATGAGTAAAAAGGCAAAAAAATAGCTTTCCATCCAATAAATGTTACATAAGCTTTACACAAGGTTCATAGACCAAAAGCAGCCTTTATGCTTGCCCTTCAGACCATCAACACAACATACGACTTAACTAAACCAAATAATATTTTTATTCCAAATATTTATGTTCATCGATTCTCTTGATGCCCTCATGTATGCATCAGTGTCAGTCAATATGTTAGCATGTGCAAAACCCTGTCTTGTTTGTTTGTCAATTGTGTAAATCTGGTCAAAGTTCTACTACATCGCATCAGCACAGAGCTAGAGGAGTACAGTACCGACTCAAGTATGAACTTAAAGTTAGAGCTTAACGTGAACGTGACAAGCGACCTTGATATCTCTTTTTGTTTCCTTTCATTTGGACACTTTTTGATGGCAACATAATTCATTAGTCAAGTCGGGTGTAGGCAAGGTGTAGGGTGTCTGTTGTAAACAAAGTTAAGCGGAATTTGGTTTGTTTGGAATAGAATGATGATAATGATTATCATGAATGACGATGCTGGTTACTCAGTATTTTGTGTGCTAAAAGTCTTGCCAACTGCACTTGTTCTCCTGTCCATTACCTACCACCACCACCCTGAAACTCAGATGCAAAGTGATACGATACGATGACGCTAGCTCGTCAGCGGAGAATTTCAAGAGTTGAACTTCATACCTGTCCTGTCATCACTCATCACGCCAAATGATTTGTTGTTCTATTTATTCCTCTTACATAGGTATTATATACCTGCAGGTATTCACTAAGCCATGCAAAATGCATAATAAGCTCAATGTTCTATTTGGTAGATAGGCATCATTGCACCGCACTATTCATTTATTATCGATGACGCCAGACGCCAGGCTATAGGCTTGCATGTCGATTTTTAGCGTCTTTCCTCACACAATCAGTCAAACATTCTTGCCAAGTTCAAACCATTTCTTCGCATGCCGTAAATAATAGCTTTGGCAGATAGACTAGGACACGTTGCTCACGAAGAACTATACATTTAGTCCAATTTACATAATTGAATATTGGAACGAAGGGAATATATCATCACTGTATTGATACACGATGCGGATATGCAGGTAGACATATTCAGGTAGTATCAGAGTATAGAAATACGCTACAATGTTACAACACAAAAATTATTGACTAAATCGATGAACCTGAAAGAAAAAAAGTTACTTGGATGATATGATGTTGAGTTAAAAAACTAATCCTATGAATTAGCCTCGTACATCACAACTTTTTCAGCACGTTTGTCTAGCATATAAGTCAGCATCTGCTGTCTGGGTCTAGGAATAAGGGTCTACACTTCGAATGTATCCCAAATCACATTTCTTTCAATTTAATTCCAACTTTTATTCCAAAGAATTTCTAAACTTTCTACACACGTCTGACAGAACGGTACAGACTATTAACTTTTTCCAAATTTCATTATATTTCACGATTGCTTTATTTTTAGAAAGAATTCTAAAAAACTATTATTATATAATGATTAAGCTTTTAAGCTAGTAAACCTTCATTGTTTGGAATGACGATGATGATAAGTCTGGGTGAATAATTCCCTTGATGCATTATAATTAATCTATCTCCTCTACCACCACCAATACCACAAGACCACTCATTATATGCGCCCGTGTGACATGCATGACTGAATGTAATTACAAATTATAACCTTACCCGACTAAAAAAAGGCTGCTCCCTCCCACATTATCACCATTTATATGAAAAATGAAGATGCAATAAACAAATTGATTATAGAGTTGTGTGTACTTTAGTATATTGGATAATGAATACTGCACGTGTACCTTATGTGTATACTTTTTATAGAAATAATTTTTATGATAAATGATGGCTCTATGCAATTTTTTGTCTGATGTTTATTGTTGAGAACCATTAATTGGCCAGTTAAAACGAAACAATAGCCCACATTATTATTACCCTTCCTCCTACAATAGCCTTATAAATTGATCTAGTACTCTGAACAGCGCAACAATAACAATCAATTATAGTATAATGGTCACATATTCACATTGCACACACAGGTGAACTGTGAACTGAACCCTTTTTTATTAAAAGTATAATAAAAAGGCGTGCTCCTTGTTTGTAAAACACGAAATCGTAATTACGGGCTTGACAGAGAGAAAAGGAGCGATGGTAATGACGACGACGACGGTGATGATGATGACGATTACAATTCTCAATCATTCATTCATGATTATGTCTACCTATGTCACGTCACGTCACACAATGATTTTACTAGACCATGTTACAAAATGACACATGTACGTAATCTACTACTACTTAACCTGAAACATGATACAAGCAAGCATGTGACATGACTCCTCCAATGCAATGTCAAGTAGAAAAAAATGGTAATATGATCTATCATGAAACTGAGTAAGTTGACTTGTTAGATGAAGAGAGATGTGAGTTTGAAGATTAGTGACTGGGTTTTGTATCAAGCTTAATACGTACCTAATGACTTGGCTTGGGTGCTGCTACCGTTGTTAACAGAGGAATCCCTGGCTGGATGTCCGCCACCACCGGAAAGGGAAGGAAATATCTGAAGGGATGACGGTTGATAGGATGAAGAGGAGTGATGTCTAGCTCGGTGGGCGAGAAACCCGTAGTCGTCTGAACTGGTTGAGCAGATTCGCTGACTTGCCTGTAAACAATAAAGAAAAAATGTTTTGGTTAAGTTTCTGAAAAATTTGCAAATGTAAATTCTTTGTAAGCTTAAGCTTTGCATTAAATTTTTGGGTAAAATTCACAGAAAATGACGTTTTACGTATCTCGGTTGAAGCCTCGCAGTATAAAGTCCAAAGTACAATTATATAATATTTTACCCCGTAGCTAATTCATTTTCAAGAGTTTATGGGTTTGCGGCGCTGTTAAGTGATTGGCACAAAGTGTTGTCTGAAGACTACAAGACCCATTGACCACATTATTAACAAATCGGCGAAACATGAAAAGTCATTCCTAATATTTTTTTAAAACTCACTTTCCAATCAACCGAGAACTCATTGATTGGCCATGTGAGTTTTTATAAATGATACATATAAAAATGCTGTTTCATGTGCCATTGTACCAGGTAATATCTCAATAAAATTGAGATTAATTGGTACTAGGTAAAATCGATAATATGATGACTGACATTTTTTTCTTCCGGATTTATTCACGGTCATTGAAATAACAATGACTAGTTAAATAAGCGGTTTACATATAATACCATTTTAATACCTTGATAACTAACAAACATCAGGTTTACCCATTTGACGTGCGAAATTGAACGCACGCATGCCAATAAGATTTCGTATTAAAAAACCAGCAAAATTAATGAAATTCAATCTGTCAAAAATAATTAAACAAATTTTATTGCAGCTGTGAACTGTATGGATGTTTTGCGGTTGTATTCCAACCAATCTCCTACTTTGCTTGTTTGTGGGAGTTGTACACGGTAAACAGTTAGTAGGAAGAAGTAAAAAAGGAGTTATGATTCAATATGAAAAAATTAGACTGCACCATTTATGCATAAATTAATGTGCTAAAGAGACTGGTAACTGTCAAATTCATATAAAAAATTACTACTTCTACTGTACAATTTCAGTGTGATTGTGTTTTGATTATATTTATTTTCATTCATGCCTTAATTGATGTAAAATAATGTAATGTTGTAGGATTGACATGTATTAATTTTTTCCAATAAGCAATACTATAATGTAGTTCATATACATGCTTTGCAAAATATTTTATCTCTGGTACTTGGCATCCCATTCACAATCACATTTCTACTGACAAAAAAATGCACTGACATTCACAAAGATATATTTTTCTGAAAGACATCTGCTAAGTCTAGAGATCCTAGTCATTTTCTTCGTTGTGGGCTTGTTTCACAGCAAACATTGAAGGCGGATTGCTAATTAAGGTACAAACAAAAGACAAACCATGCATTATGGATTTGTGTCATGCCAGCTTCCAATCCAATGCAACCACCCATCATAGACCCTCTAGGGCAGATTCAAATTAGTTCTGTTACATAAATAACCGTGTTCCTTTTCTTTAAATTAAGTAAGCTCGTGTAGTAATGATCTAGTGTAGTATTAGTACTATTTTACCTTCATAACGACTAACGACCCAACAAATCCAAGAACACGACAAGCCAATTTTGCTACACATGTTATTACAGGTATTATTCTTTAAAAAATTATAATTATGTAAACTTTCAAGGGCTCCAGCAAATCTGAAGCAAGCACCGGCTTCATCCTTTTCTACCAATTACACTGATCATCAACAAGCCGACTTCGACTGAACTGATCAACTTATTAGACGCAAAGGTGTGCATTGTGCAATGTCAAGTAGATGTAAAAGACATCCAGAGTCAACGTCAAAATACAAAAGCAAAATATTGCGCAAGCTAATATTCATGCCAGCTTTGATTAATTTGACGAAATAATTTGGAACATAACATTATGTAAAGCTTGCCGAGAACGTAAGACAGTTACGCTTGACAAATTCTTTTCCTGCAGAATGCTAACATAGCTGTTTTGCAAAACCCCCAAATCTCAATCCAATTATAATTCTACTGCTTTTCCGCGTCACAACAATTCTGAATGAATGGAGCTAGTTTATACAGAGAAGTGTATCAAACGAGTAAATATTACAAAAAAATCATTGTCTAATACCCATGTAGTGAATAGGGAATTACTCAAACTCAAGCAGAAGTGTTTAAAGTAGAGAATAGAAGCCCTTCTATGTCCTCTCTTGCTTTTTGTCAGTGAATATTATTGTTGTGTAGTCTATTTTGACAATGAAATCATTGAAAATAATGTATTTGTCTTTCTGGTCTCCTCTGTGGATAGTCTTTTTTGCCGACTTGACCTCATTTCATTATTATTTTTGCTATTTCTTATTACATATTATATTATCTATGCATAAGATGTACATCCACTGATCTGACAAAACTGAAGTTGAGCTTCGGCATTACAAGGTCATATCGTACGAAGATATAAAAACATGCTGTATTTTGTTTTTTCAAAGTATAGTTGCTTTTGTTGAAGGAATACTTCTGATTTTTATAGAAATACAAAATCAAATGAATTAAAAGATATGTATGTCTAAACAATGAAAAGATTTTATTTGACAAAGTTAGATGCTCGGGAAGTTATTGTTTGACGTATGAAGATTTTCACTCTTGATAGATTTCTTGTGTTGATAGGCTGCAAGTTTTGATACTGACGAGTTTTATTAACAAATTCAAAACTTGAGAAATTTTTAGGTGTAATTTAAGGTTTAATGCCAAAAGATTGATGTTACACTACAGGACACAATACAATTCATCATTATCATGCAGTCCAAAATTATACTGCGAACCTTACTGCGACTGTGACATGTATACTTTTTTCTTACCCAATCATATTTAATTCAACTTAAAAGTTCGTGATCAAATCATCGTGACCACAGGTTTATGGATTAAAAATGTTTCCAGTGAACAAAATATACTACTGTCACTTTTCGCCTGTACAAAAGTAAGTTTATACTATTATGTCCTTTCATAAAAATCCGACCATTCTGGGTGGCTAATTATCCCAATTCCTCACCACAATACAAATTAAAGTTTGTATAATTCACAGACATATATTTCATTTTCATACATTTATTGTTCCCTTACCGAGTAGACTCTAACTCTAGTTTTAATCCGCAACCAAATATGACATCGTTATTTATAAATTATATAAACTTTGTATTAAATGTTCGCATGCCATATGGTATATGCAAAATATAAAGATGAAATCATTGTGCCAGTAAGAAAATAGGAAGTCTACACAATTACACAACAATCCTTAAACAATACTTATTTTTGTCTATGCTGAACTTATTTGAAGCACAAAGTATGCACATATACATAATATATTATGTACCTATCAGATTGAAAGAAGCGATTGATTCACTTTGCAAATCATAATTTTCAATGCCACGGTCACGCTTGATTTTCACTTATTATTACAAGACATTTTTATTATTCCTACCTGTACATCATTGACATACATAAACCCAGCTTACAAACTAAAAATATTCATACCTCACAGCAAAAAATGTAACTTTTTGTGTTGTGTCATGTATAACAAAAATGCATTAAAGTTGCTGACCAAGAAATTTTATTCATGTTAACCAATTACAATGGTGCCATGCATGTCACACACAATTTATCCGCCATATTAGAACGGTGATTATTGCTGAATAGAATAATTGTTTGCTTGTCCCTAAAAAAGTCGAAATAATTTAAAGATTGAGTTTGAACAATTATTATTTAAAAAGTAAAGCACTGAAAAAATAACTATGCGGAATTTGTGTAGCAAGTGTGATAATAATATGAATGTGGCATGTTGCCTGAAACCATATTTCTTAAAAAAGGATCATTACTTGCTTAAAAATCAAGGTCTGTCTGCACACATGTTATTTAAAAGAAATGAGTCATTTAAGAATAAGTTTTACATGATGACTTGATGTCACACTACATGCTTTTATACTTGATCAGTACATGACGGATCGGTTGGATTTGGCTTTAACTCAAACTCAAGCAGACTGAATGATGGATGGATAGGTGATCATTTTTTCTTCTAATTTGTGCTGAACTTGAAATTGATTCCTGCTTTTTATTCATATCAACAACATGATATGTTACGCTATACGAGCCTCACCCACTTCTCATCTTTTTACTTTGTTCATTTTAGTCACGTGTTTGTCTAAAGCACTTTATGGAATATTTTGACAAAAAATGCCAAAATAATCACAATTGCTAGGATAATAGCTGTCGTCTGACTGCTTCCCTTTTGTTCCCTTCAGAGTCAACTCAACACAATGCATTTTTAGCCGCCGGCAAAACTGATCGTGAAGTAAGTTAAGTCAACTAAAAAAAGAGAACGTGAATTCTGTCAATTAATAGTTACCTAAGTCAAAATGAGAGATAGGTTAATAAAATTACTTTGTAATGAACATTTTAAGCAGCTTATTTTATTATAAGCATCGACATTTCCAGTAATGTCATGCCATGTTATAAAAATACTCAATACTTAATTATGTTGTAAGACTTAATACAAAATTGTACAGATTTTCCACTCCTCTGATTTATGTAAACTTGTCATTATGATACCTAACCTACCACTGTGCGCCCATTATTATCATTAAAATTGCATTAGTAAAACAAAGAACAGCGCACGACATTTTACGTTTTAATGAAAGATAATGAAATGATTATGATGCCAAGTAAGTTGGCGATGACAATGCCGACTTGCCGACTCTTTGATAGATCAAGTAGAAATCATTACTGCCAGCATCAGCACAACATAGAGCAATAGGTTTTCATTTTTTTACAAACGTTTGACAAAGAATAAAACTAACTTTCTTCTTGTTGTACATTCAATATTATACTTTAGGTTTAATGCACTATTCTTCAATGCTTCATACTCATTCATATCGTCTTTATTGCTTTGTGTTGTGACGAAGAAAAACCATAAAAGTATTAAGATTATTTACTTATCTAAATTTTTATTGTGTGTGTATTTTACTTGTATGTGTATAAGGGCTATGGCAAGACGGCAGCAGTGCAGTGGTAATGAACAAGTTTGTAATTTGTCGGTGTCTGTTAGTGAATGACATGACTCATGTTGCAAAAATGCATTTAAAGAATAATTCTGCAACCAACTTTTAAGCAACTTGACACTAAAAAGCAATAAAGATTAGTAGTTACTGTGACTGTTGTCTTTTTCTGTAAAATAACATGATAAAAATGCCGCAGCCTGTCACCACACCATGCATCTTGTCTGTATCCACATTAAGCAGTGTGTAATTTAGCTGAGAAAATCCCAAACTGGAATGAATGTCTTAGTCAAATCTTTCAAAAGGTTTTTTGTTTTAGTTAGTCGCTGAGAAACTATTAAATATGATTAAGTTATTTCACGTGCACATAGGTATACAAGTATCAAAAGACTTTGATTCTGGTCTCAAATGAATATGATCAATTGCAATTTCAAAATGACGCGAAATTATAATGGAGAAGATTTTTTTTGCAACTTTCCATCTTCTTTCTATCATGATCGATGTTTTTAAAATGTAGCTTACTCAGCAAGCAATAAGCTATTGAAGCTCTTAAGACCTTTTGTTAAGCATTTCCGCTTCCCTTCAACTTATTTCCGACATGCTCCAGTAACATAACAGAAAACATGTAATAATGGCATAAAATATTTTATGAATATCACAAAAAAATCTGAAAAGAATCATTTTAAAGAAAATAATATTACGTTTTTTATATCTTCTCAAGTAGACCCATCACTATATACTTGCAAAACAAGAGTAATACACAAATACCTATATAGATAAAAAAGAAATTCCAAAATAAAAATAAAATGATGATAGCACATAGATCCACCCATGCATGCAAGTACCCATGTGTTATGCTCTTGTTACGACTTACGTGATGCAAGAAATTCTCCAGGGATTTATTATAAAAAATACTAACAACAACTACACATGCACATGTGTTAAAATTTTTGCTGTGTGTGCATTCCATTCCGACCTCAAATACGGAGGCAGACACAAAGAGAAAAACATAACTGGAAGAATGCACATCATCACAGTTCTAACTGGAGATGAGACGAAAGACGCAAGGAGGAAGAAAATTGGAACTCTAGACTTGAGTAGAACCCAAGAAAGAAAAAAAAATGCTTCCACACTGGAAAAGGACACACAATGAGCCGAGTCGAGCCTTTAACAGAAAGGAGCGCTCAAGCTCAGTCAGAGGAGTCGCAGTGAAAATTTATGGAAAAGCAAGAAAAATATTTCTCGCCAACCTGACGTAACCCTCATGTGTAGATAAATATGTTCATATGTGTGGGATGAAAAAGATAGAATATGAAATGGGAAAGGGTTGGCAATAAATAAAGGGTTTATCCTTTTATCAAGCTGGGTTTACCAAAGTACCGGAAGCAATTTATCTACAGAGAGTCATCTATTTTTCAAGGAATATGGGAAAATGATGCACATTTATATATTTTTAAAATTCCTCATAAATCAATTCAATTTCGAGCTAGAAATAAAAGAAACTTAAAATAGTTTCGATGTCCTTGGGGTCATGGATCGGATGCAAGGACAAACGGAATGAACTTAATCAACAGATTTGTACATATTTTCAATAATTCATAAAGCTGTACACAAAAAACCGTAAAATTCTTATAGCTATCAACCATGAATAAATATTGTGTACCTGCTGCAAATCCTGAGTTTTAGAACATAAATATTACATTCTTACCCAGCTTTAAAAATTCCAACAGATAGATGCACAATAAAGGTTTTTTTTAGATCATGTAAACTTGTCAATAGAAAGTGCACCTCGTCGGTCGCGTTGCGTCAATAAAAAAGTTTATGGGGCATGCATGGCATTGGGGAAAGTGTGTTATTTTGTCAATTGATCATATATTTCATATACATTTATGTAAACCCAGACATAAAAATGTGAAATAATTTATCCTCCCTTTTTAAATAGTCGTGTACAACTACAATACAATATACACTACTTGAATGAAATTGAAATTCCAAAAGTAATATCCCGTCATCATCCCATGAAATATGTATTTTTTCTTATTATATTTGTTTTGTAATAAATTTGCTTTGTGAAGTTAGTTTTTTTTAAAGAGAAAACATACAGCATATCTGTTATTCCGAGTAAAGGAGGATGACGACGACGACGATGTGCTTGCCGTCAAATCTGTTTCAGAACTCCAGAAATCATCTCCAATGGGATGAAAGAATCCCGAGGTGCCTGCATTATCCGCATCAATTTCCGTACAAGAGCCATTCCCTCCCATAGGCACAAACTCATTTCCACATGAAACACCACCACTACTATTATTACCGCCACCACCTAGCCCAAAGAGTGTTTCCACACTGTGCAATTCAAACTGGCTGAAGGAACGTCTTCGCATTTGCCAAAGGCGTGACAAGGGTCGTCTATTTTTTGCGTAGGATTTAGAACTTCCTGATCTCACGAAACTAGAAAGTGTCGAAGCACCAGATATAGTTCCACCACCTCCACTTCCACTACTACCAGTTGTAGATGAAGAAAATGAACAAGATGATGAACACCCACTACTCCCATCAACTGATAAAGAAGATGGTGGTGGATTATATTTCCCAGAATTTGTTCCATTTTTCTTGAAAAGCTTTCGGCTACCTTCTCCCCCTCCTCCTTGCACAGTATTTGGTGGCTGTGCTGCTGTTGTTGTTGTTCCCGAGGTGGAAGAAGAGGGACAACCATTGTTCTCTTCCAAAATGGTGGTCATTGAAAGATCCGAAATGATGGGATCCATTCGAAACAAGTTTTCAAATACCATGTTTATGGGAAAACTGGGACGTGCCATTTTGTTCCCCAAAAAAAGAAAATTGATCTACCTTGTTTTCTTGGATTGTTGAGAAAAGTAGAAGAAAAAAGTAGCTTTTTTTATCTCTCCTTGTTATTGATTTACTTTGTTATTTTTATTCTTTTCTGAAGAAGACATGATGATGCCGTCATCCGGATGACGAACAACCTTATCGACGACGAGAAAGTGAACACACTACTACTACTTTTATGTATCATCATTTCCCAGTGCATATTGCAGTGTGAGCTCTTTACAAAGGGGAAATAACTTTACAGTATTATTTTTTTCTTTGGGGGTTTTGTCGGCAGCAGAGCAGTTGTAGTTCATCGTTTTGGCAGCTTGGTTGTAATGATGGACGTGGCATTGAAAAAATCCATATAATCTTGTTACAAAGTTGGTAAATGCTGATGAAACCCTTCTTTTACACTTTTCAACTTTTACACTATATTATTATCCTATCATCCTCTTTCCTTAGTGTAGTTCAAGTCTTATACTAATATAATTATTATTATACAATTTGTTTGCACAATACCGTATAAAGTGCTTGCGTTTTAAATTATTTTTTAGGGATAACACCACCAAGTATGCTTATACTGTATGTATATCAATGTTTGTGTTACTATTTTATTCTCTCCGTGCATATTTTACCCACACGGAAGTTTCACTTCGGTAACCCACCAAGATTTATTGGTTTCCAGTTTTGCATGCTTTACACGTTTTCTTTACGATGTACTTTTGCTTTGTCGTGTGATATCCACATGCACACTAGCTTATTGTTATGTATGAAATGAAAATTTTCTATTTTCTTTCCTTGTGTACGTGTGCCAGAGAAAAAGTTTCTTTCTGCCAAAATACTCGACTTGATCCTACCAAGTCACTTGGAAGAAGAATGCTCAATTCTACAATTCACTTGGAGTTCATTCATATTCAAAAAAAGAAAAAGAAATCCCATCTCAGTACACTGCAATATGTAGTAACATGTTACATAATTATATTTTTGAGAGACAGATAGAAAGACAGGCAGGTTGAGTTGAGATGTGAGTATGATGAGAAAAATTGTCTCTTTTATACAAAAAGAGAGAGAAATACTGCTACACAATCTTACTCAGAGAACGGAAATTCGGATGGAGATGAAAACTTGTGTGCAAATTTCCTGCTAAATTAAAATATATGTATGTACTATGCAAATGAACAGGTTTGCCACATCTGTTCACTTTTTGCACAAATGACTTTTTTTCAGCTACTTTATCCTCCAATTTTTCGTAACAACTTTTCCACAAATTGAAATTGTTCTTTTTTTTGTAATAATTTCCAAAGAATATTAATATCCACTACCCACTTGATAATAACTTAGCACTGATAATGTCTCATGTCTCTGGATTCTCGATAACTTGGGATTTTTCCCGGAAATGTTTTAAGATTGTTTTTTTTTCTAAAATAGTTCATCCAGTTTATCCCTCACGACAAGTTAGAGAGAATCTTCTGAAAAACTGGTTTGCTTTCAACTGTCCTAAAATCCTGACTGATCTATTTTCTTGATTCAGCAAAAAATGGCAATTTCGCCAATAAAAATTTCTAATGAAATTCTTTAACTTGACTTGACACGACACTATCCCATTTCACGTTACTGTATACCAAGTGCATGTTTGTGTATGTTACGGTACATTTTCAAACATCAACTAAAACTTGGAGGGTGAGTTTTTCCTGGTGTCTTTTTTTCTGGCTTGGCCTAGTCTGTTTGGCTTCTTCCTTTTATCCTCGTCAGTTGCATTTTAACATTGCCAATTCTCAGAGTCAATGACAGCAAGCTAATAATGTGGAAACCATACGACTTTAATTCGCATGCTTGCTAGCAATAACATTGATATCATGAAAATTTCCCTTCTTCGTGATGAGTAGTTCTAAGGAGAAGAACAAAATCTACATGAAAAATAGATGAGTGACATGTTCTTTCAATTCCAGTCAGAGAACAGTAGCAAAAATGCCATAATCATCATCTTCAAACTCAACATTCCTTTCCCGTCCGTCTTCACATTCACAATTCCAAAATATAATATCCTGTTCTGCTCCTCCTGCTGAACTTCGCAGCAGCAGTTCCGGCTTTAATATTTTTAAAAAACTTGTTTGGATCTTCGCATTTTACGCATGTACTGTACTCAATGCCTTTTCCATAAACACTCAAGAATAGGACGATGAGATTGTGAAACGTGTAATATAATATCTCCTTCTACAACAGTTCCGTACTATTTGTTGCTTTGCTTTTGCTCTACAAAAACCGGATATTATTGCTGGAAGTACTCTATTTTCTGTCTTTTTTTGTGCTTTTGACATCGGTCTTTTAAAATAGTATGACGATATGATATTGCAATGAAAAGCACAAGGACATGGTTGATGTGATGATTTATTCAGCAGAACTTGTGCGTGAAAATCCCACCTAGCGTTTAATATTTAAGTCCAACTGACTTTTTCAAAGGCAGAAAAACAAAATTCCACAAGACCAACGATGGGTGAAGTTATTTTGTATTTAGTATTTGTATTGTTGAGTGATGATGATATCATCCATCTAATCATCTCTTTTGACACGTGAGAGTTTTTTACTGCGTACAACTGACAAATATACAGGAAATATCATCAACCGTTTTTATATTGAAAAACAATTATAGCAGTTTAAGTTTACAACCCTTTCGTCTACTTGTTAGAATTATTTATAAATCTTGGTAACATAACAGTGTGATGTTTTACACGGCAAAGCTATCGAGTATAAAAAAGGATGTGTGCTATAAATAAATTTTTGTCACGGAACTGTAAAATATTTAACTTCCATAAAACATTAAATACGTCTCTAGAACAATTGGACTTTCATATTTCATATTACACATAAATTTTTCTTTTGTAGACAAATGAAAAATGATCGTTTGAACACGGCACACGTTGCAAGTAGAAAAAAAACGTATTTTTTACTTGGTGACGACAGCTCTAAGCTTTGTATTGTCAATAATTCAACACTAATAATCCAACTTGAGCGTTATTAATAAAACTGTCTTTTCATTTTTCCTTCTTATAATGAAATGAATGAGTTGGGGTCGGGGTCACCATCCAGAAGTTTTGTAAGTAAACGTAAACATTATTATATACTTTGGCACACTGGTAAAAGAAAACAGGTAAAGATACTTGGAGCAGAAGAGTAATCCATTATGGGATTTATTAAAGCATCAGACGTTGTAGCCCAATTTTTCTTGGTATTTTGCTACCTTTTTTCTTGCAAGTCGAAACCACCTACACACACAACTCTATGTAGAAAAAAACACTCTTTATTGCTGTTAATATTTTTGGTAGTTTATTTTTGTTGGTCAGTCAAGAAAAAAAATCTTTAGCTAAGTAGGTACATGTTTTGCACAAAACTTTTGGGTTCGGTCGATGGAAAACGTAGGGATATGATATGATACACACCACAACACATTAACTGTTATTGCAAGTAGAAATGATAGCATATAAAAATAAAAATCGTATTATTATTAGTAAGTAAGCAGAAGTAACAGATAAATAAAAAAAACTTATTTTTTCTTCTTCTTGGTAATAAAAACCAGACACAAAACACTGCAAGTCAAGTCAACAAGATATATAAATCCACTTATGCGTTACGTTCACCAAAAACTAACAATCTGTAAAGCCATTTTACTTTACGTAGTAGTTAATACAAAAAGCTATCATCAATAAAAAAATGAAAACACTTGACTTGACCACTTGAATTTGAAATAAAAAAGGATTTTCTGCGTGAGTCACAAGAAGCACATAAACGTCAAAAGCTAAGAGGTACACAAGACGATTCACATATACACCACCGTTCCATGAAAAAATGTTAGACTCACCACAGACCGTACTAGTGATCTAGTAAGCTACTTATCGGCAACTTTGTAGTTTTCCGTGATTACCACATCATCACCAGACCACTAGGGCAGGACCAGGACATAAGAAAGAAAAAATGTGGCGATGATATCTTTTAGTTTGTTGGCGAATTTTAAAGTGTCCGGTTCCGGCATGAATTATGCTATTAACCACTTGTCCACCTGCCTTTGCACTTGCTTAGCTTTGTCTGCCCAAAAACTTTTCAATTAACTTTATAAAGTCAACCAACTTCCAACAAAAGTTGTGAATGAATGAATTGTAAATGCTGCTAATGTTTTAAACTTTTCACATTCCCAAGTTTTGAATGACCACAGCAGAAGAAAATCTGAGTATCAGCGGCAAAAAAAACTTGAGTTTATAGAGTTCAAGCTTACAGCTTCAAAGTTAACTCTTTGGCTTCAATTATTTTCCCGAGTTTTTTCCCGTATCATATCAAAAGAATCGTTGAAAAGGGGAAGCAGCTATTGAGATGCAACTGCACTTGCTATAAGATGAGATAACCCTTTTGAAAAAGTAGGAAAACGGTGTTCAGTCAAAGACATCATAAACCTACTGACTTCACTGACAGAAAAAGTTATATTTAATTGCAATAACGATAAAGATACTGCAAAAAAGTAATTTTGCCTTCTAGAATCGCACTCCCTCAACTGACATGAGGGCAACCTGCACTGCACTCCACTGGCTACAATGCTACTGTAACTAAGAAAAAATAAATCTATTAACTCTAGCATGTGTACTGCCAGTGGGAATGGGATGAGATGAGAGAACGTGTAACCTGTGAGGTAACAGAAAAACACAACAAAGGATCTCACTCACTAACACACTCTTACTCTGCCGTCAGGTAACCTACAATAAACAAACGTGTCTGTTTGATTGTGTGAGAATCTGCTGGTATTGTGCTTAGAGGCAAATGCAGGTAAATGGCATGAGTGTATATAATCTACATACAAAATGCTCATCTGTTCGACTACAACATTTACCGTATTTCAGATTTCATGATGTATGAAGAGCATGCATACAAATAGTACGCGTACATAAAAATATCAGTTTAAGTCAAACAAAGCACATTTTATATTTTTATCCTATAACAATAAAATGTGTATCATCTCGTTATTCACTTTTTCTTAAGTGATATTAGCATTTGAGACGGAGGGAGTGATGATGTACTTGGTATTTAGCAAAAGAGTCTAAATCATTTTTGTACGTGCATAATACACTGCACAAAGTATACAGCGTCAATAAGAACACTTATCTTTACAACAATCTTTATGACTGGTATAGCACCATCAAAGAGAAGAACCAAGAAAAAATATGTACCTAAATTCCTTATAACTATGTACACGCGTCTGTGTTTTGCGAAGCTATTATGGTTTAATACACAATTGCACTGTTATCTCTTCGTTTTATCTTGTTCACTTTACCGTCGCAGTCTTAACAAAGCACCAACACCAACAACTATAAACCTACCATTGTAAATGCATATGAACATTTAAGACATCATATTAATTTGCGTGTAAGTTTTATGCAGTGCATCTCATGAAATACCTAAATAATATGATACAGATGCATATATATTTGTGTGCATTGTGCTTGTTCATTAAATTTTAGCCGATATTTTTTATTTCAGTTGTAGACACCAGCATTTTAAAAAGTTAATTTGAATGCTAAAAAGTTGCATTTTCTGCAACCTATCATTTCGTTCTAGTCGCAGTCCATTCGTGTAGTACATCACATCATAGTAAAACCAGTAAAATATGTATAACAAGTAGTATACATAATGACCACATGTAAACAACGCCTGGGAACATTTTTAATAGGAATGCAAAATACGAACCTGTAACGTGAATGTAGGGACAACTTTGGATCAGTCCCAAAGTTTTGTTGAACAAGCTCACTGGATACTTGCTAAATGTTTTGCAAAAAAGTTTCTTGACATAAAGCAAAAAGTAATGCATACATAAATATTAGTGAAACAATACAATTATATGCTATTTTATATTATCGTGAAATACATAAAAGGGTTGAACAATGAAACGAGAAAAAAATGTTGTAAAATTCCCTAGCTTTTTTCTACGCATTAAAAAAGAAAATATGCACAGTAATTGTATGTAAAAGTGAGAAACATGGCACTTTTTAATAGCATACAAGATATGCATTAGATTGACAGCTCAATTCAAATGCCAATTGTCATTCATCAAAATAGCTCACGTATTCACAATTCTATTCTAAAATATTTTTCTTGAAAATAAATAAGTCGTGTATTTTTCTTCTCGAAATTGCATGATGCAACATAAAAAATCCCAATATTAATTTACTTAAAAACACAAAAATGGAATTCCATTCAAATGAGGCTGAAAAATATTCTGACAACTTTTTTAGAAATAATTTTTACTCAGAATATTATACGTATTTGATCAAAAGACGATGAAAAAAAATTGTCTCATTAATATAGTCAGCCAAGCCAACAAGCTGAGATACATATCCATCTGTAATCCTCATCATCATAATCATACGCTGCCAAGAAGATGACGTACAACATACATGTCAAACGTCGTGTTCTTCTTCTTTTATCCTTCTTCGTCATTCCATTAGCATAACAATGAAATGAAACCATAGCCTATCGAATGAATGAGTGCATTTTAAATGCAAGTAAATAATCTGTATCATATCATATTTTCACATCCCATACAAGACATGTCATTTGACTAAAACTTTTATGACAATGATGATGATGAAGACGACGACGAAGACGACGACGCGATAGCAATCCATATTCCCCCGTCCCCCCAATACTTTATACGCTTAAAAAGTGCAACAATTGGATCTGACAAGACACAAACCATAATTGAATGATTAAACGAACATTAAACCATGAACAACATAGCAGAATGGCAATCGTTTAAAAGTATTTTTTCCTTTTTTTACAATAAGCATTGCATTAAAATATCACACATTTTTTTGCTAAATAGGCGTATTCCTTCATTCATCATTGCATTCTTGATTAATCTTCATTCTTGAAAGTTTTTTTGCACTGCATATCAAACATGTATTGTACCAGACGTAAGGTAATTATTAAAAAGGGGAAAATATATGAAAAAGCTTTTGCACAATAAAAATTAATGTGATGGAGAGGAGTCGTTATAGTTAGAACAGAGTAGAGCTAGAGTAGCAGCGCAGTAAGTAAACCATATCATTATCATCATCGTCATCACTTTAAATACCTGCTTATTATATTCCTATATATCCTGCCTCCGGTGGTGGCGTACGATACAATCATTACCATCATCATCATCATCTCTGATATACTTGACATTTTCAAATAACATTGTTTCCTTTCTTTTTATGTTACCATCATCCATTATCCTGATTTTCTTGATGATGATGACAAAAGGTGATATCAAGAGAGATTGATATTATTTAGCTGATTTACTTTGAAATAGGTGATCATGATGACGGTGATTATGAGATGATTATAATCTTTTGAAGAACGAGATTGGTGTAGGCTAAATGCTTTTGTCGTTGGATAAACGGTCATTTTGCAAAGAAAACAACAAGTACAACAAGCCAGCCATGTACTTTCATCAGGTAAAAGATGGTAATTGCAATGTGTGTGCTCTAGATTTTCTGCATAGAGTAGAGAGCGAGGTCATTTTAGCAGCTATAACAAGACAAAATCTGTGAGGAAGACGCAATTTTTAGAAAATTAAGTGTTTGGATGATAACATCATAATCGTATGTAAAATACAAGCGGATATCATGATTACGCGTCGCGACGTCCATCGTATGGGGGAATTACAGTCTTTCAAGCTAAAAATCTGCATTTAGATGAGATTTATACAAATGAGCTAAAATAATGAAATTACCCGTTGGGGGTTTTTAGTTAAAAGATTCTTTTGTTGTCGCTTGATAACATGCATAAGGGTTTGAATTCTGGATACTTCGCAAAAAGAATTAAATAGGATTTTACAGTGTCGCAACACACCCCAAACCCCAATGTTTTGTAAGTATGATATATATGTACCTTGCTTGTCTGTTAGACAAATTAAGTCTGATTTTGTTTTGACAAATGGGCATATCTTCATTATATTTGCATTTTATTTGTCCAAATTTTCCGCGTAGACAAATATTAGTTTAATGAATAAAATTTTGGTAATATCTCATTATGTTTTTAATTTTTCATGTCACGCCCACGCATACAACATACCACACCTTTGAAACATCTTTTTTTTGACAAAACACTAAAACTTTGCTAATGAAACAATGAGGAGTACATCGTGTAATTTGATTGATTGCAGGAATTTTTAAATCTGTATTGTACATTACTTGTCAGTTATGTGAACAAAGGAATGATATAAAATATCACATATTTGGTTTGCCGGTATGCCAATTTTATATATTCAAGGTGCTTAAAAATGTGTGAATAAAGTTATGCAACATAAATACATGCAAGCACACAGGTATATATATCTATAATGCGTATGTGTGTCTTTATCTCATAATTAAGCACTAACTAGTATTCAGGGTTTGTGCCAACAAGCTTTAATTATCGTAGAGGCTTCATTAATTTAGAATTTCCGCGTAATGACGATGTGGTAGAATGACTACTTCATTTTATTAAAGTTGATGGAACGCACTTTTTGCTCTTATTTAGTTTTCGTAACTGCCTTACAGTCTTTTTGTTTGTGAGATACTTAAATGGACAACCTATAGTTTTCCATAAATGGAAAAGCTGTAAAACCACCGAGTGCTATAAAATACCAAAGTTTTTGATAATTATAATTAACAATTAGAATCGACAAGTATATACACACAAACAATACTCAAGGAAGTGAATCTTGTTTCAAAATAAAATCCAAATACAGAAAAAATTGAAAATTATAACTTCTTAGAGCCCAAATATAGGTCAATACATTATTATCCAGGTTTGAACTGAATTTCACTATAAAAGTAGGTGAACACTTGGTCTGAGTTAAGCGGAGTCAAACAAACGGATCAGCGTCTTTCTGGGTTAAAACCTTTTAAGTTTACTTTGAACTGTAGAAGAGATCCTCCTTATTCTTTTTGAAACGAATTAAGAAATAGAGGAACAGGTAGGTATATATTATTATTGAATACGACAGGTAACTTAATGGAATAGACCTATACTATATGTTATTAAAATTTATAAGCTGTTTTGCACTTGTACTCTGTAATTTTGAGGTTAAAATTGGTATTTTTAGCTAACAGGTCATAATAATAAACAACAATGTCTGCAGCCACGCCGCGTCATGTTCTTGTACCGGTTTATATACATAAGAGTAAAGCCTACAATGAGAATTCAATGCAACAAGATCAATGGGAAAATTACACTTGTGCATAATATTTTGTTTAGAGCTGCAGCTACAACTATTATTCATTATGCATGCATGTATAGGTAGTTTGGTTTTCTGGTTGACAATAATGTACAATTACTGCGTCTCATGCATTCGTGTATGCTTTTAATAAAGGTTTTATAAAGCGTGTAGCAAAAGTTTACTAGCCACTAGCCAGGTAAAATGCACTTACAACAGATGAATGACAACAATAAGTATCAGTTCACTAGAATAAGAAGGACTTATTTCTCAATCAAAGCACTTTTGAGTGACAACAACAAGAAAACTTTTTCTGTTGCTACTGCTGCTGTTGGTGTAGCACGTAAATAGATCATGTATTTTTCATATCATGTAATTTTATAGAGAGCTCGGCATTGTCTGTCTGCCTAAATATGTCTGTGTGTGCATATGTGTGATTGCCGAGTGGTTGATGTTGACAAGAGAGTTGTGCAAATGAGAGTAGTAAGTAGTAAGTACAAAACACTTGTTTAGAGCACAAACACTAGTAAACCCTATTACTGAGGAGATTGAGACCACAAAAGTAATGAAAATGAAACCACCGCACCACACCACCATCATCAACATCATCATCAAGAACACAAGCTCATCTCTATCTGCACCAGGCTTTTAAGCCATTCATTCAGGCAATAAGGCATTCTAATTTCAACAAGGCTTTATTTTATAAGTAATGTGTACCAAATACTTGTTTTTTGTAATGCCGATTTATCATTATACTCACTGTCATTTTGTTGTTCTTTAGTAATGCAATTTACTCATTCTCATGTCACTCATCCTTGCTTGTTCCAAGAGAAGTTATAACTGAGATGATCGACGAGATGAGAACGAGAGTGAAATGAAATTAAAAGTTTTGTGACTTTGAAAAAAGTGGATTGCCAATAATGCAAGTTGTTATTTTGAGTATTACACAAGCGCATATTATACGGCGTTCCTTTACGACGTGCTTGACTTGCCTTCTGCCTCCTCCTCACTCATGTTACAGTTAAATAATATGTTATTTATATGCAATCGGTTCACAAGCAAAATTGCAAACTAACCGTAAAATAGAAGAGGTGACAGGTTTGTTGAGATGAGAGCACTGCGGGCTCGTAAAACATTGAAAAAGGCCTTGTAATTATTTCAACAACTGATGTCTTCGTAGAGATTCAAGAAGAATTCAAATGGCCCCTAAATTTTTGTAGCAAATGCAATTTAGTATACTGCACTGGTTTGGTATTAAGATTTCGTAATATGTATGCATGCAATATAGCCTTGTGGTCCAAATGGTTATAAAAAGCCATATAAGTTGTATTTAATGCGCACTTAAAATGTGAGCAATCATGTATGATGAAGGCTTGGATTTCAGGTATTTTTAAGATGAGTCTGTGAAAAGATTGTGCAATTGAAATAATAAATGCAGAAAGTTTTTCACAGTTTCCTCCCATCCCCATGTTTGTTTTCTTCATAATTTTCACTTTCACAGTGAATAGCATATAGCAATTGCCTGTGATTGGCTTTAGGTCAATATTTATTGGTCTTTTTACCTTATCCTACATTCTAGATTGCAACATGCTACAAAATTGAATTTCTAAAATAGGGTGCTTTAATTACTGTCATAGAGTTGAGTTTTGTGGTATTAAGCAATAATCGGCAATCCCTTATCATAAAAAGCTTTAATGAATGATTTCTTAGAGATGTTCAATGATACTTCGATAGCTAATAATATCATTACTTTAATGCAAAAGCTACAGTAATTTGGGTTTGGTCAGTCTTTAATGGTTGCTTATGATTTCTGGCATGTTGCTGATTACTTTAATGTATAAATTTTCATAGTAGAGGATCTGCTCTACACAGTTTTTGTCTATTTGCCAAATAAATACACATTTTGAAAATCGATAGTTTGATAAGTAGCTTCCAATTCAAGTCGGAAGTAG
>JAQFXM010002664.1:0-23635 GCA_034693345.1 Entomobrya multifasciata
GTTTAGTCTC
This sequence comes from Entomobrya multifasciata, assembly GCA_034693345.1. NCBI lineage: Eukaryota > Metazoa > Arthropoda > Collembola > Entomobryomorpha > Entomobryidae > Entomobrya > Entomobrya multifasciata. The sequence continues at coordinate 11 of JAQFXM010002664.1, forward strand.
TGTTAGTTCGATGTTCATGTGAAGTTCTGTATCTCTCTATTTAATGATTTTTTAATGGGACGCCAATTGCATTGGGAAATTTTCAAAGAACTTTGTTTCTGGAAATATGGTTTTAAGTTAAGATGGTCGTAAACCTAAACCTATCGATTTTGTAATTCATTTATAGTTTCAATAAGTTTTTTCTTACGTCATCATTTGAGTTTAGTTTAATTACTTGCGATAGAAAAATCAGTATGCAATTGTTGTAATGAAATGTTGCGAATTCATTGTATTGAGAGGTACAGATAAGTCTCAGAAAGGTATAAAGGTATTCAATGAAAATTGGTAGTGATTGCATTAGCCGCTTTCATGGAATACATATCAGGTTACTTAAATCACGTTTGATTTATGTCTGTGAATAAGATCTTGTCTATTTCCCTCTTAATTTTCATTTCGTGTTTGATTGGTCCTTCAGTTGAACGAAAAATACATTAGAAAGTTCTGCAGAATTGTTTTGATGTAATTAGATTTGTAATTTTCATATGTGGTAACTATTCAGACTGTAGTCCCCGTACATAAGATACTTCTCCAGGTAGTACATGTTTTACAACAGCGCTCCATAATTGTGCATTTAAGATAAGCGACTTCTGCCTGACATGAGCAGTTATGATCTAGCGTAGGCTGTGTAATATCTACATGCGACATGCGAATGATCTCCCTTTACTGTTTACATTGTTTCTACAACACAAATTCTTTTGTCCGAGTTGCATTTAGCTGAATACGTTCTATCAATATATATTTGGGGCTAGATGAGACAGCATAATGTTGAATTTCGCGAAGTGGTGATTTAAGTGCTAAACAATTAGTAGATTAAGCTATGCTGGAAGATTCGACGGTACTTTCAATTCAATTCTATAATTCAAAAAAACTGATTATTAACGGATAGATAGGTAGATGGGGTAGATGGATAGAAATTCATGAATTATCGTCACTTCTTCGTGGCCTTATACTTTCTTCCACCGTGGGCACTTATTTCCTATACTTTTCTTGCGATTATGTATGTATATGATAGATAGGAATACAATGTTTGATATTCTAGAATATGTATTAGATACTAGGAAATGAACAGTTATTTACTATTGGCCGATGCATGTAAATCGTACATTTTGAAGAAGTATATAAAAACGCTGTTATGTAAATTCTTGTATAACTCACGGCAGATGAAAATTAATGAACCCTGGCCCCGTGAAATGATAAAAATATGCTTTGCATGCACATTTTCACAGCACAGTTGCTTTACAGAAACATAAAATATCTACACAATAGCCAAAACTTAAATGAAATGACTTGTTATGTTCGGAACGAAACGAGTTTTGTATTTTTCCACGTCATGAACCTGTCTTGAGATGTCATATCGACCAGCACTTGAGCGTAAAACGATGAGAACTGACAAGTAGCAGACGAGGGGGTGGCGACTCGCTACTGTGCATTTTATGTTTGTTTTACCAACACATGAAACTTGCACTGTACTTATATTTTGATGATGATGACAATCATTTGTCGACTACGAGGGAAACACATTGTTTCCTACAAATTTACATTTTAATTGACTTCCAAATAGTTCCAGCACTTGCCTATGAAGACGATTAAGATGATAAACAGGGCAATAGCTAGATATGTATGTATTGCACAATACATATTACCTTACCGTGTGTGGCAATGTAACTAACCCTGAAAATCGAATCATCCCTTTTGACTGTGACTATAGCTGTCTTTATAATCGTTGCTTCAATTCATAATTACTTTTCGTTATATGCATTATTATTTGTTTAAAGGTACATTTGCCATTGTCAGAGTATAACTAACACTTCAAGCACGCATGTATGCAAGTAGTGAAAGTGAGAGCAATTAAAACCTTGGTACACGAATTCCAACACGAAAGGCAACATAAAACACAAAAGGGGCAATTCAAAACACAATCGAAGCATACGTAAACGCCAGTTAAATGTTAAAAAACGCCATAAAGTTACTTTCACTGCTTAAAGAATATGTAGTATGTAATGTACGATGTAGCATAATAGTGTAAAGCTGCTGTAATCCACTTGTCATGCAGTTAGGCAGATATTGAAGTTGCTGTTAATGAAGTTAAATGATCAAGAATGGTAACATGCATAATATGTACACTGTATTACCAGTTTACCAGTACAAAATGCATCCGCTAAATGTATCTCCGTTGGTTAGTTGGACCATTCAAATCCACTAATGGATTACTACAGGAGTGTCATTTTGGACTTACCATTGCGTTAATTGGATAGCATACACGAAAACGTGTTTTTCCTTTCGGGCACACTTTCTTGAGAAAGTTTATTATAGATTTATCGCTGTAGTCTACAGAAGCAGTTTGGCATGACTGTAATAACATAAAATTGAAATAGAAACGCTATTGGCTGGAGATCTCACCATTTCATAGATATATTTAGAATCGTAAAGAACACTGAAATTACATATTACTGGCAATACTGTGAGTGTCATGAACAAGATATCGTATCTAGTTCCATTGTGGATGCGATCCTGGATACAATGGAACGAAAAAAATATCTCGCCACAGACATCCGTATTATTATTGATGATTATGTAGATTAAAAGGAAAATGCTACTGTAAAACATTGCGTCAGTAACAAGTAATGCAGATGTGTTGTAATAGTTTTAATGTTAGTGTTATAAAAATAGCTATCTAGGTTGTATTGTGGAATGGATGGTTATATTACTGTTGTGTTTGCCAAAGAGACGCACCCCCACTAGCCCAGCTTTCACTTCTGTTTTATTAGGTTTACTAGGTATATGGATTAGATTGATGATAGGAGAATTTAAACGTAGAGCTTTTGCCGTGTTATTATTATTGTGCAATATACAATTACACCAACTTGTTATTGTCAACCAGCACGAGCGCACATGATCAATGTTGGCAATAATAATGATGAAGATGGTAATACCGTTGTATATGCTAAGTTGAGTGGGAGATGCAAAAAGTTTTGGGAAAGGAAGTACACAAGGAAAGGAAAGTCAAATGAGAAAATATAAGAGTAAAAGTTTTCCCTTTGTTGGGTTAGGTTGTACGTAGATTGTGTAATCTCATGGACGTACACCAGAGAGCTACACTGATCAGTTTCCTTGAACGAGGTATAGGTTTACTTTTCTGCATACTACATGTAACGACATGAAGATAATAAAACTGTTAAATTATCATCGTCCATACTATTTACTTATGAACCCGAGAAGAGATTTCTATTTCCATTAGATGTAGAACATAGACTCAGCTTGCCTTCCATTATTAGCCATTAAGTTTCTGAGTGGTGAGCCATTTTATTCAATATAGTTGACAGCACGAGACCAATATTAGTCAAGGGATTAAGCTTAACACTCCGATTAACTCCCTGCCAGCTATTATTATTTTGGTTCTCCATTTACTCATGTGTTCGGTTGGTGGTGTCTGGTTTGTTATGTCATAGTGGTAGAATGGTCGTGCCAATGGTGGGCTTATGTGAGGTGTGTGCCTCGCTCAACTTTCTCTCAATGTGTAATGTATTTTTAGTGTCTGCGTAATGTGTAATGTAACACATTTTTATGTTTCAATGATATAACAAATGCTGCTGTGAGAATGAGTGGAGAATATTTTGCTCTTCATTTTCATGATGTTAATATTAAGTTTTCTTTTCAATTTTGTGTTCTTGTTTTTTATCATTCAATGGTTTACTTCTATCATCATTACGAGTTACCAGCCATTTTGAGACAAGCCCAGCAACCCGATATTCCTACTCAGTTCTTTACCGATGATCAGAACCAAGGCCCACCTTCAGGACCCCAGGCCAGTTCATCGTCACCTTCAACAGAGTCTTCTTCTCCAACAACAGAGGCAGCAGCCGCTTCAGCTACCTCATCACATACTGGTGGGTCGTCTTCTGGTGTGAGGGACTCGACACTTACCCCTGCACCACCTGCTTCGACATCTGCCGGTAGTAACAGTGGTGGTAAAAGCAATACTGTTACACCAATCAGCAACATTACAGTGACGCTTTCTTCAACGAGTTCAAATGTTCCTCCTTTGTCTGTGGAAATTTCGCAGCAACATTTTTCACTTGGAGGAAGCAATGGTGGTGGAGGCGGAAGTGAATCGAGCACCACTGAGAATAACGTGAGAAGGAGAGTGACATCGACACTTAGTAATAGTAGTAGTAATTCAAATGACTCTTCATCATCAAATGAGCTAAGATCTTTTACGGAAGCGCTACGCTCTTTACGTACTAATAATGAAATATTAAGTGGGAGCAGTAGTAGTGCGCAGAGCTCTATTGTTGGCGGCGCTCCAGCCGTTGTCAATCCCGCCGACTTTTCTACTCATGTGAGTGTCAGTTTCTCTACGGATCCGATTACAACTACATCCACTGCTGCCAGAGGCAGTGCTCCGGATGTCAGTTCAATTCTTGGAACTTCTTTGTCAAGTGGGAGTAGTGCCGGCTCTGCCACCTATAATCCTATAACGAGAATATAAATGAGTATCTGTGTGTGCACGAAAAGCAGACTTTGTTCCTCCGTTCAAAACAGTTCTTCATCTCAAATTCTCTCTTTATCGAAACAACAAAAAGGAGATGATGACGGGAATCTGTAGTCGCGTTGGAAAGTATTGCAGGTAAAAATAGTCACAAACGAAATTTCTTTTCATACGAACGTCAAAAATAGCACGGCCATTTCATTACCGCATTTATCAGAAAGAGGAAAGTTCTGTCAGTCAAAGGTACTCGAGTCATCTCCAAGCAGGTCGTTTATAGTCAATCCCTTTCGAACTCTTTAATTTTTCAGCAGCATTCAACAGCACAAATCAATCTGCTATCATGCTGACTATTTACAGATTTTCACAAAGCGTCAAATCTTCAGAGCAAGGTAATTAAATTGTATGCACTACATTTGCAGAATACTTAACAGTACAGCATGCAGATTAAGGATGAGGTAATGAATTATATATAACATTTCCAACCATTTATTCTGTAAGTTAATGCTACTTAAAGCCAAAATAAATTTTTTATAAATAAAACGTCAAAATATGTATGATTCCTTTGAAATGGCTGTGCTGTTTCGAAAGCGCAAAGATATGCATTACTGTAAGTTAAAAAGGTTTGTGAATTAATGACTTTTTTGTGATATCATGAATATAACGTTATTATTAGATTAGCTAGCTAGTTTCATAATATTTTGTGCTTGTCGTATCGACATCCAATGTTGTAAGCATTCAATTGCAGACCTCGTTGGTCTCAGTACTGCGAATAGTTGTGCTAATAAGTAATTAAAGCAATTAAATGTAAAAAGGGTGGGTAGTTGTTTTGTTTTAGAGAAAATAGTAATAGGTGAATAGTTTGTGTGAAATACAAAAGTGGAAAGCTATTCCGAATGTTAGTGTTGCATGATCCAGAATGGCAGTAAAACATTGGCATTGTACGTATGGTTTAATTTGCACGATAAGACGACACAGGCACGCAATATTATGCGTAAAATAGTCAGAAAATTGGGATAACAAATTCCATTTTCATATTTTAATGTAGCCATAAAATGTCGATCATACATGTGAAAATAGTGTAATAATTTTATGTGCGTGTCTTTGTGTACAGTGTATAAAATTTATGTTATCGTATAGCATATATTTAAGTTGTGGAAAATGTGATGAGATGCAATAGATATGTATAAAAAGTATTTATGCTCTTTATAGAATACACTATAATAATTTAATATGCTTGGTTTTTTGTGGAGACATATGTATGAAATATATTATTATTTGTTATTGTTATCGCTATTTTGTTAAATTACAGAATCTATTTAATTGAATCATATCGAATCGTATTATTAGGACGCGTCATGTTATAATAATTTAGCATACTAGGTGCAGATTTAATTAAAAAGGATTGTATTATTTAAAATCAAACGTATAAAATATGTATTAAACAATACATACTTGTAGACAAATATGAATTATCAATAAAAGAAACTAATATATTCATACATTTAAAATCCTCTTAAATGTGTTTTTGTTTTGATCTTATTTGCATTGAATCTAAGCTAATTAATATAATTACTTGCGTAGGTGAAATGGTTCATTGACGAATTCTTTTTGTTCCAGATCTGAAAATGGAACGATTTTCATACTATTTTAATTTCGATCCCACTATTTGTAAAACAGCTTATGCTTATGCTTATTAACCACACGGTGACATCGCGGACAATTGCAATTGCAGATTTGATTTCATATGTACATGTGTAGTCTATCCTATCAAACGCAAACATGTACAAAGACATACACGACGGTCGTGTGACACGACGACAATTTAAGGTTCGACCCTAAAAGTTAATGTGTTTCGTATTCTTGTGCCTAAGATATCTAAATCTAGGTTTCCTCGTAAAAAGTCCTCGTCATAATACTTTTCCCCTGGTATCATTTAATGGTAAGGATTTCCTGGTATCCACTCACACTCATCCTTGTCTACGATCGCTAAAAAATCACGATTCTTCTATTTTTCCACCCGGTTTGATTTTCTATGTAAGAATTAATATAAGTTTATATGTATGTTTGCGATAAGATAAGATAAGACTACATACATTCTTCTTTTTTTCTCCACCTTTTTCATTGCTACAAGCAAAACAATATTGATTTTGGCTTATCACTTTCCGCACATCTAGCTATCTAACATCACAATGCTGAAAAAAGAAAGATTCAACATACAAGTACGTAAAGCAACGTAGTAAAAGTATATTTATGGAGTATCAACTTGGAAAGTGAAACCCTCTCATCATCATCATCGTGATCGTCATGTTTCTTTCTTTTATTCTTTCTTTTCCTTTCCCTTGTACTCTTTTTAAGTACATCTTTGGACTTTATCTTCTTTGACATCATCACAATGCTGAACATACATACATACTGTAAAAATAGTATAATGCACATTCTTATAATATTCTTTCACTTTATCTTTCTTCCCCTTTGGAGTTAAACAAAGGAAGCACACATCATCGGATTACCATCATCGTGATCATGGTGTTGTTGCAGCAGAACTAATTTTTCCGCTATTTAATTCACCATCACGGTGATTAATGCATGAAAATTCGTGAGGTGACTTGACAAACTTGACTTATCCTCTATGGGCTTAAAAAATAAGATGCTGCTGCTGTGCTGTGATGATAATGAAAATAAAGTTGATGCCAATGTGAAGGGATGATTTGAGATGTGACTATTTGATGGCAGGAGGGCAGATGCTATCCATACTCAACACTTTATGTAGCTAATTTGAAATTCCTTTTCTTTTAAAAAGATTCTTCCTGATTTTAGATACCATGCTTGGCAGATTAAAAATTCAAATTCAGTTGTATCTTCATCGATTTATACTAGAGGTGCACTATCTTTTTGGATGAAATGTGTAATTTACTTTCTTTGAAATTTGGTCTTACGTATTTTAAGTTTGCAATTAAAAATTGTTTGAATAACCTACAGAAAATGTTGCATCATGCCCCAAATCAATGTATCTTGATATAGAAAATGGACCTGGTTCTTCCTCAATTTTCGTTTGAGAAAAAGTCTTGTGCAACAGAATAATCTAGTACCATATGCTTTGCATCAAGTCATTAGTATTCATAGAAGTGGGATACTGATGGAACAAATGAGGAAGAAATAAAAGTAGCAACTGGCAGTCAAGGGAGAGAAGGGTGAAAAGTGAAAACTGACTTGGGTGGGTGGGTGGCAGACGCTGTGTTGACTTTTACTGCCTTTTTGTACACTATTCATAATGTGAATGGCTTCTTATTCATAACTAGTACTTTCTTTTTAGTGACTGGATGGCTGATGCGGTATATAAACCGTCGAGTTTTGTGGCTCTGACGAGATAAGAATGCAAGTCAACTGGGTCCTTTTCTGTCATCAGCAACAATAGTGTTTTGTGTCATGTCTCGTGTTTCCATATTTTAAAAACTTCTTTTTTTTTGCTCAACAACAGCATCATATCTATCTTAGGTCTATCTTTTTAAGATTAGATGTATGATGTAGTGATGTGTGTACGTCATACAACAACACTTTTTTAGTGTGTAAACATGAAATGAAATGACGAGCAAGCATCATCGGAAAAAGAGCAAGAAACGTAGCAAGTAAAAAAAGCTTAAGATGGAGAGTTGAATTTCCACAGGATAGTAAAAATGCTGTCGAATAGTGTGGCGCGTCGTCACTGGAATTGAATTTAGTCATTAGACATCTTCCGGTTGAACATCATGTATCACTCTAATGTATTCAGAAAAGAAAATGACAGCCCCATGTTGTGAATAAAAAATATGTGACTAGACATCAGTAAAAGTTATGCATAGTTGTTTCATGAGAATTAGAAAAATGATGATGAAATAAAGTATTTTCGAAAACACTGAAATAAGCAGAGTGGAAATAATTGCGCTCTTATGATTGAGTGGGTACACGAAAAACATATTTCAAATCAAGTAACAATAAAATCGATATGACTTTTCCTGTTGACTTGACTTATTTGATAACTTTTCTAAGATAATAAAACAATACATCCTATTCATAAATTGCTGGGGAGTTTTTATCGATAAATTGTTGCATAAAAACAATGAGTAGGCTGCATTTTAGGCAAGGTAAATAATGAAGCTAACCTTTTCAGTTAATTTATAATCTTAATGATAAACCATTAAAAATTTATATTGTGTCCTGTCATTTTAGTTGCATCTGTTTTCGATCGCCAAAAAAGCATGAAAGATGGCTCCATCCAAAGATAACAATCAAACTTTAAGTTTAATGATTCTCCTTGTCATCTGCGTTTTCAGTCAATTTTTTATTGTTTTGATTTAAAATCATTTGAACTTTAATGTACCATTTTCATATGTTTGAAACTTAATAGAAAATACGATTGGCGTACTGTAAAATTACAGGCGATAGTCACAAAAAGTTCGAAAAATGCTTTGTCTTGAATCTTGAAAGCTTCTCCCTCTCTCGATTTTATGCTAGTTTTGACATGCAAATGCAAGTCTTGTTGTCACTACTTCAACTACACACATTATCATTTCGTTTAGATGTCGTCAGTCATCCGTCAAACTGTTCATCACTGTTTTTGACTTGACGCTTTCACTTGTCTTATCAACTCATGACTGTGTAATATGATGAATCACAATCGATATCCTTGTACTACGGGAGTTGCACACTATTTCATCAACTTTTTGCTACCTCCAACTTACCTTTTCCATATACTTAAATGTTTATTTACGATATAAAGATGAACTTTAAAAGATGGTAAAAATAGAAACACAAAAATGCGTAAATGTACGCACAGCACAGGCATTGCTTGCATGCATAACCAGTAATGCATGCATTATGAAGAAAGGTGACATATACTATTTTCTCTTACACACATCAAGTTACATACGTATACGACATGTGTACACATTACGCACTACATACACTATACACAGTTTACAGGTATATTGCTATATAATATTGGGCTCTTTAAATATTTGCATAAATGCAGTATAGTAGTTTCATATGCTAGAAAAATGGATAAATGTACATACATATGAACAACATATGCGTTTTGATGTTGGTGATTTTCATGATAAAGTAAAAAAAACGTTCCAGAGCAAAGCCCGATGGTGGTTGCTGTTCCCAGTTCGATTTAGTCCTTTTTCCGTTGGGATGTCTGATTTCGACATCTCATCCTTATGGCATTTTTCTCTACATTCTGGAATATCTGGCATTGGGGAATGTGTAGTAAAGTGTGCTAGTTGCCGATGATGTGCCTGTCTGTAAAGCTTTAAGAACTCCCAATCCAGCAACTTTTTTCTTTAACATGGCGTTTTCGGTTGTCGTTGGATCTGTTGCGTCACATTCAACCCATCCAGTCAACCATCCGTTCAGAAAAAACAGCTTTGCTTGCTGTGCTGTACTGAAAATTCTGCAGAATTACTAAATATTGTTGTAGAGCGAAAGTAGTTGTTGAAACTCGGTATTTTCTCGGTGATCATGTTTCACTTCTATTTTGCTGTATTGGGTGTCACCATAATCATGACTTTTGCTCCCTTTCTCCCCCCTTGCATAACATTCGTCTTTCCACTATACCTTTTTCAAATGCATATGAAGTTCATAATAAAAATAAAAGTTTAAGACAACAGTAACAAATAGTCATTATGAGTACATATGTATCATCATTATTTGTGGGAAAACAACGAAAAAATAAACAAATCTCAGCTTTCATCGATGTGTGTTGAAACATTCTCGAAAACTTTTAAAAGTTAACATGGCCTTTTCGTAAGAAAAAATAGTGAATTAGACTTTTCTTACAGATTCCAGTACATACGATGATGATTCCAGTTCCTTGGATTAATTTCAAACTCTAATTCAAGTTTAATGTGCATGCTCAAATAAGGACATTCTCAAATTATGATTATGTTTTTTCCATTGAATTTCAGCCAAGCATTGTAAACAAGCATGTCAATTTGTTGCAGCTTCAAAGGAAACAAGCTAATAAACTCATAATAAAGAAAAACTTCCAATTTATTATGCATTTCTCTTAAAACGAAAATTGCATAATTTTTCTTCAAACAAACGCTAATCATCATAACAAAAAGTACAATTTTAATACAAAAATGAAAAGATTGTAAATTGGAATAGAGGAAGCTGTTATGAGTTAAATAACTAGTGTAATTTGTTGAAAAATCTAAAGTAATCATATAATGATCTATTCAAGACAAACAATAGAGTAGTCAACTACATGTTTATCGCTACCCTACAATCAACATGTAGTCATTCCCATCCCATATCATCATCAACATTTTCGGTAACATTTCATCACGATGATTAAACGAAAAGCAGAAGGCAGGCAAAAAGAGTGACTACTCTGACAGCACATTGCACACACACAAGTACACAATAAGCAACTAAACCAAAGAGCAATACACACCGCCGCGTTTTGTTGTTTGGTATAAATAGAAGGCATGAAAAACAGCATGATGCTTGAATTGAAATTGGCTAACTATAATAGCGTTAAATTGAAAGCACAGAACAAAATGTCCCCTAATGAAACCACATCAGACAGATAAAAAGGACTGGCAGCAGATCTCTGGCAACACCAAAAAACACACACACAACACCAACTACTTCTGTTGCTCCTCAACTCGTTTTCTCCGATCTCTAAACGCACACAAACGCAGGCTGATTATGATTGCGATGATGACGATGACGATTTTCATCATCAGCTCTACAAACGAAATGCCATAACACAACCGTTACAAATAATATATAATACCCCTCCATTTTATATTATTATATTTATAAAATACAAGAGTAATTTTGTGCTTTTATTCATACAAAATAGATTCTTTTAGTTTTTAGTAGTGGGTAGTTATAAACGGGAAGACGGTGAAAGAGAGGCAGACAGTCATTTAATCATAAACCAGAATCCTATGGCTTTCTCTCTCTTTTTAACGTCATCATAATCATTCCTATGTCAAAATCTGAAAAGAACTCAATCCGCCCAGATAATAAATAGGTATACACTTTTTCCCCTTTGATATGATATAAACACACTCTCCTTGTAGCTTTTCCCTGGAACAGTTAATAATATGCATGTATGTTGCCAGCGATGATGATGGGATGTGATTGCAATGATTAGTATGCTTATATTCATTCTCTCATCATCATGTCTTTTTTTTCCTTTTTGCTCTTTTTGCCCCGCTATATTTTCTCCTTTTCCTTGTGAAATCCAAAATCAGCTCAATTGTTGGTTTCCTTTCAATTTATATTTTTGTTGGTTGTTTGCTGTTATTATCTGAGTTTTTCACAATTTTCACCCAGAGAATGGGACAAATATTCAACAAAAAATAATTTATAAGAGAGAGAGAGAGTCAAACTTTTACTTTCAGGAAGACTTAATTTGGAGGGAAAATATTTTATTCGTAAATGTACATGTTTATTTACGTATTTTACATAACATGAAGACGTGGTTTGTTGTAATTCAGCTAGTTTTTTTGGGAATTAGAAGCTTATTTACAATTAATGCATCCAATCGCTGACAAATTTATTTTTTATCATGTATACCTCTCATGCATAATGGCTTATTTATAACGAATAATTTAAAATTAGAGAGTTTACTAATAGCACGTGGGGGAAAAGAGCTTTAATACTAATATGTTCTTATTGTGAGTGTGCGGTTGCTCTATTATTGGAGCAGGCAAATTATTTCCTTTTAAAAATGTCTACTTCACAGTCGGCAGTTTCTATTCATGTTTTTTTACTGTCTCGCTGGTGGAGAGCTTTAATGCGATAGGACTTTTATGATGATATTTGGGAAAGAAATCATTATGTATTTAATACGAAACATGTTCAAATGTATTTTGAGCTCAAGTGTGGGCTGTATTTTGTATCGGAGAGTTTTTTTTTCATTTATCATATTTTTTGTGAGCTGTCAATTCCGTTTTATTTGATGTTTTCTTATTCATTAATCATCAATCTTATTTCCTTTCTTGAATATTTTTTGAATCAAAAAAGTTATGAAAAAGATGTACCTTTAAAGCATGACGAAAATTTAAATAGAATGAATTAACACCAATTACTTAACTATACAATTATACAAACTTATGATGTGTAGTAAGGAAGGAGAAATAATGATCTATAATAATAAGATATGCAATTTAATCTTTTCCACAAAAATATATTAGCATTCAGTAGGATATGAAGCACTTAATGATAAGTTGTCATCTTTGTTTTCTCCTCAATTTTTATGCTAATTTAAATGTTTATTACTCTTCAATTGTTTTGCTTTCTCTTGCTGGAATTGGAACCAAAAGACAATTTGAACAATGAAGTACACTTTACAGAATAACACTACAGGTTAATGTGAAAACTGAATATTATATACCCAGTTAAATCAATAGTAATCAGTATTCTTACCACAAGCAAGTCTTTTCGACGAGTAAGAATGCAATATGTCATTAATCATTTTCAGATCTTTTTTTCGTCATCACTCCATGTATTTATATATCGGTCTGATTGTGAGCTGAATTTCGACTTATTTTCTGTCTAAGATAAGGAGATTTTTATTATTTACTCTTGTCGTGGTTTTTTTATTCGTTAAATAAAGCAAATTATCTGCTTACTTCAACATACCAAATTTGTCTGGAGAATAACAGCTTGGCTTGGTATTTCCAGCTAGCTCTTTGAACCATAAAAGTGAAACCAAACCAAACCACATCCTCTAACAGTCTAACTACATTGATGATGACTGAATCACACAAAAGCTTGTTTGCGCTTTGCTTGTGTTTATGTAATCCGCTTTATTTCTTTGCTAATAATTATTGGAAATATAAGGATTTACCACTTTTCAGTAATGACTTTGATAAAACATTTATCGAGAAAATCTCTTTATGTCATGTCAAAGTACGAATTACATTCAATTTATGTCATCCTATCAATTATTGTGCATGGTAAAAAATGAAAACTAAATCATGTCATTTTAATACTATTACAATTACAAGGGTATTTTTTCGGGGAAAGTGCTCCTCCAACTAACTACACACAATACTGTCAACTTATCAATAGAACTTCACCTTTTCGAAGGTGAAAAAACCGCGCAGCATTCAAAATGATGTGATATTTCCCGTAATGCGATTTAAAAAATCAAAACTTCAAAATGGAGAAAAACAAACAATCTCTTCTTTGGTCTTTGTTGGGCTGTCATACTCCTACTTCAACTGTTCCTATTGAGATTTTTTGTAAAGTGTGTAAACCTGAACTCTGGTCGCTTTTCTTGGGATATAAATAACCCATGTTGATAGTAATTTCCCACAGCCTGACAATAATTTGGAAAAAAAATAACAAAGATGCTTTGTAAAATTATTTTTGTTTTTCTCTTGTTATTGGAAGGGCATATTTTTAATTTTGGCACAGATGCTGTAAAATTGTCTAGTCAAGGTAAAAAGTTGATAATTATCGTAAAATATATGTAGCGCAAACATGTTTGATATCATATGTACTTTATTTAATTTCTACATATTATTAATTTTTCAGACAAATTTGCATCTTCATCTTCTTTTAATTCAGTCTTAACAAAACAAAATGTTACTTCCGGCTCGCATGACCCATGTAACCTCGATGGAATTAGAACCAGTGGCTGCGGTATCAACAATAATGTCGCTGATCATTGGCTTTCATCGGCTAATGAAATTGACGTATCAACTTTGGAAGCATTACAAGCCTTGCATAGACAAATGGATGACAATAAGGATGGCAACGTTGATATTTCCGAATCAGATGAATTTCTTCGTGAAGAATTACAATACAACAAAGGCCATGAAAAACGACACACAGACTTTCATAAAAATAATGATGACACTCGTGTTTCAGTCACAGAATTGTGGACAAAATGGGTAAATTCTCAAGTGCGTAACTGGACAGTAAAGCAAACAGCAGACTGGGTCGCCTTATCAGTGGAGTTGCCACAATATCAAGAGAAATTCATCAAACTGGGAATTAATGGAAGCTATTTACCTTTATTCGCTGTCAATCGAAATTATGTTCTAAATGTCTACCTAGGCATTAGGGATGTTATTGATAGGGAAAAGCTTATGTTGAAATCAAAAGATGTGGTTCTCTTTGGTCCACCTAAGGAGCTGAGCAGCACAACAAAGGATATTATTTTTAGCTGTTTATTATTAGCAGCCACATGCATAATTTATTGGGTATATTGCCGCAACGTGCAAATGTCTAAGGATTTGCAGGACTTGAAGAAATCGGAAGAATTGCTACAAAGTTTACAAAAAGAATTGGAACAGGCTAAACAAGTCCAAGAAAATCAAAACACTGTATCAAATATAAATGACGCAGATAAAGCAGCTTTGAGAGATATCGATGAACTGATTCAACTCCGAGAAGAAGTCGCCTTTCTTCGAAAAAAGCTTCATGTTGCCCAAGTGGAATTGCAGCTGAAACGTTGGGTTCCCCCACCTGAACTTACTCACTGGTTACAAGAGACGTACAAGCTAGAAATGAAGGAGCATATTAGAAAACAAATTGCTGCAGAGGAGCTTTTGGCGAAGGCATCCAAGGCTTGTGAAAAGTGTAGGAGAAAACAGTCAAACATTTTAAATGCGTTCATCCCATTGCATTCCCGTATTTCTGGTGAAGTTGACACCGCTGTGCTAAAGGCGGAAACTGCTTTAAAGGACCTTCTTCAAGAATGTCGGCAAAGGAAACATCGATGGAATCAAATCGAGGTGCTGCTGAATCCCGAGTCCGAAGCCACGTCGATTTCGGTTGTGACCACTGAATCATGGTTGAACCACGCAAGGTCATCTGTGATGATTGAAGATGCTCAAAACATACTACCTATAGAGAACAAGGTAGAAGAAAATAAAATTGTAGTCAATCGTATTCCAAGTATCCCAAATGAAAGAAAATATCAATCCTGGCAAAAGGTTAAACGTTTGTTGTCATTGAGCAACGGGAAAACTGGACAAATAAGATCTCCTCTAGAAGATATACATAAATAATATCTTAAAATTCTGGTCTCTAAAGTGTGATAATGTTTCAAGTTCTCCTTTCGAGGCGAACTTGAGGTGAATTATTTAAAGGGAATAAAGTTTGGTTTTATGTAAATAATCATTCTTCAAGTACGCATACATTTTATATGAATTTATTTGCATTGAGTTACAATAAAAAATAATAAAAATTGAGATTGGATCAGAAATCAAATCAGAAAGACTCATTTTACTTTTATTACGACCAGAGAAGAGAAGATGAAATAAAAATGGTCATCCACCGAAACCTTGTAAGTATTCTGTTTTATATCATTTCTCATCTCATCTCGTCTTTTTTGCATTTCTCCTCTTTGCACTTTGCACTCTTTCCATATATACAAGTTGCACTCACTCACCCCATCATAAATTGAGTGTAAGGGAAAGGACAGAGTCAAGAAGAAAAACGAAAAAAGCCACGACGTCTAACTAAACGCAATAATAACACGTAGACATTTTACTGCTGCTGTTCCCGAAGGCTGTATATTCAAGACAAAGAATACAAGAGATTTTCTGACTCTCTCTCTCCCACAGACACAACCATATTTTCTTTTCCCTCTCCCTTTTCCTTGTTTTGGGCATCTTTTACTCTTGATTCTTGATCGCCATTATCATCCAGACAGGGTACCTTGTAGTGGTTCATCAGATCAGATCACGAGTCTCTCGTCCTCCTCCTGTTTCTCTGCTGATGTGATTGTGATGATGATTATTTCTAGTGTCCTTTCCATTTATACGTAACGCTTCCACATGAACAATAAAATGTATAAAGGCAAATGGACGTAATGATGATGATAAATCAAATATAAGGAGCGCAAGAGACCACGAAAAATGACGGTAAGGAAAAATATATATTTTTCTCGTTTTTTCAATCTTCGGTGTATGTTTTTTATGCACATTGAGAATCATTTGAAATATACATGCATGCAATACATATTATTGCCATGTTATATAAGATATGTTACACTTTCTGATAAAACTCATTTATAAATACATGAGTGCTTGTATACAAACCATACAAGACAAGTGGATTTGCTGAGTTGAGTTGATGTGAATGAGTGAGTGAGTGAAAGCGCACAACACAAAACAACCCCTCTTTTTTGTCAGGGATGAAGATAATATCTTTATTTCTCTTTTTTGTGAGCAGTTGCTTTACTGTTTTTCTTTTAGATATGTCAGCGATAAAGGCATATTGCTTGCTTCACCACTACCATCACCATCGTCGTGTCACGCCATGCATACAACCAAGCGCAAAATATGAGTATCAGAGTAGCAAAGAAGTAGGAATTTTTTTTTCAAGGAAGCCAGTTTGCCGTTTCTTTTTCTCTCGTATACAAAACTTTTAGAAGTTGGTTAATGCTGTTGAGTTGTAGAAGAAAAACAGCCCTCTTTTGAAACAACTTTGGCTTTGTGTGACAAGACACGTAGTGTCACACGGATTCATTAGCACATATGCACATATCATTCATAAATATTGTTTAATGGTCATATTTCTTACTGTAGACTTAGTGTTTTTTAGCATATAGTATCCTAGAACTTTAATTTGTGAGTTAAGTACATAGATTAATAATAGAATATGATTGTTTATTGAACAATTTTTCAGAAGGTAAGAAAAAAGATGTGCGTTGTGCATGTATTTGTGATTTTTTGATACAATAGATTCGTTTTAAAATTAAGTTATAAACCCAGTAACCCAGTGTAAATATTTTAGTTCTATAAAGTGTTGTATGCTAGAAATTTGGTACTAAATCATCGTCTCACATTTTCCTATACGTTTTACGATCAACTTGAAATAGCCTTTCGAGCGTGTGGTTAGGTCTATCACGTTGATTATAAATTTTTTATTAAAATTCAGACTGATCTTGTTTCTCGTAAAACCCGAAATTCAACTATTGTATTTAATTCGAGTAGGTAGTAGCCGAGCAAAATGAAAAAAACAAGTTCAAATTTACTCTGCTGAAATTATAGCAGTACTTGGTTCCCTTACTATACTATAGGTACAAGGTATGAGGAACTACTTACAGCCTAAAGGCCAAAAACGAAATTCATGGGAATGTTTGTAACAATTTCACTGGCTTACTGCTTCAGATGTTTAATGAATTACTCGAGTCAACGATACGTTTCGTTTAGATCAAGATCATGAATCCAAATCAGTGATTTGTTTTTCAACTTCCCCTTTCAAATGTCAGCTCAGATTTTGCAAAGACAAGTATATTTCTTGGAGAAACAATTAGAAAAATTACTCTATTGTATAGCATAATATGTAAAAGAAAACGAATTTCTAGATCTTCCTTTTCATTTCCCCTTGGAAAACTGAGTAACTGAAAACATGAAACCAGCATTTTTACTATTGCGAAAAAACAACTAAATATGTGGGGCTTCCGTGTATACTTCATCGGTTTGGGAAGAATTTAACAGTTCATAGAACAATACAAACTGCGTTTAGGTTTGATGTCAATTTTTTAAAGCAAATAAACAGAACTGTGATAGTGATAACTGATATATATTATTGGAATTTGAAACGTAATCAAGTATTTACGTATGTAAACATTTGCAAAGATTCAAAAAACGTTTCAAACATGTGTTTGGGAATTTCTAAGTATTTCTTGCGAAACTGCCTGTTATGCATCTATCATTATTATGCTTTTCGTTTTTAGGTTTATTTACATATGTATAAGAAATAAGCAGCACAATATCTCTGATATCAGGTATAATAAATAATATATTTATAAGTATGCTTGTACGTAAAAAACACCTCTACTTGACATTTTCGTGTTAAGGTTTAACATAAATAAACTTGCTTCTTTTTTTCTTGTGCATCATAGCAGCTTATGCAGGCTTTTTTGATTAACATAAAATCTCAATGTAACATTTGGTTGTATGCATATGTTCAACTTGGATGGAGTCAGCACAAAAGGATCATCTCAAATTGTTATGTATATTCAACTCCATTAGTAAACGTACTGTATCGCAAAGAAAAAACGGAACAATAAAAAAAAGTACCTGTTTTTCGGAGTTGGAAAAAATCTTGTGGGGCTGGAATCGAAACACAATAAAATGTAGGAAGGAGTGGAATGAGAGGAAAATGAATTGTAATTTTTTTCTGAAAATGCACAGTTCCTTTTTTCGGACCACCTGGAGTTTCTTTCTGTATCAAATACATAGAGCCATAGAGGTACTGGCAACATCCTTCTTCTCGAGAAAGAAGAAAAAATCCAGCTCTGTTTCTGACGTGCTGTTAGTTGCTGCTACGTACTATCGCTAGTGCTTCCATTTTTTGTTCGAATTTGTATATTCTTTGACATGGAATTGATGAAGAGAGGATTTAGTTTGAGATTCTTTAGAATAATATCTTTTACCTTTCAAAACAAGTTTATTCAAGTTGATGTTTTTGTTAACAATTTTATTTTCAATACTTCCTGTAAATTTGAATGAGAAAATGAAACGAAATGTAATTAAATCGTTACATTCTTCTGGAAATCTGGCCAGAAGAGAAAAAAATCAATTCAGGAGTTTTTTTGGGAATATGTTGAGTTTTTAATATAGTTTAAACTAATGATTGTGCATATTTATACATATAAACTTAATGTTACACTTAAATTTAGTTTTTTGTAATCTAATCGATGTCGCCAGATTCGTGGCTGATTGTCTGAATTCTCCAGAAAATAGTTTCCATTTCCATCCGAAAAAACATCTTCGTTGAAAATCGTTGAACGTAGCTCAGTTACAGGTGACTTATAAGCAATTTGTGACAAAATCGGAAGATATACCAAGTTAACTGACTTGATGTACTATTTAATTTCCCCTAACCAGCCGTCAAAAGTCGTTTAATTAGGGAAAAAACAAACAAGCCAAGAAAACTGATCATCCTCTCCATTCTACACAAATTGCTAATGTAACGTGATTTCCAACTTCCAAGCAAAACGTGTGTCGAGCATAAATTAATCATCCGCATCACAGGTTCGCTTTTTCTTATTAATCAACTTTGTTGTTCCTTATTGCTTATCCAACGATTATTACCCCGAAGCTTGCATTATGCCCATAATTTTGATGATTTGATTGGTGTGATACGTAAAATCAAGTTTTACCATCCGTCTAGTAACCAATTTTTCCTGCACCTTGCAGGCTAATTCTATGTTCTTCCCTTTGGTCCAATATGTTGAAGAGCAACATCAGAACTGAGACCCATCCACCTTCTCACACAAAATCACAAGATGAGATGAGATCAGACAAAAAAGAGGAAAGACGGGTGCAAAGGGAAGTTCACTCTGTGAGAATCTTTCATTTCTCCTTCCTTCCACACTGTTGCTTCCCATTTTCTCTCCATCCATCCGTCCATCCTCCTCAACATCTTGTTGCCTTTTTTTCCTCCTTTTTTCTTTTGCTTTCCTCCTCCTCCTTTTTGTCTACAGTTGTCTTTTCCCAGAGAAGTAACGTGTATTCTCAAGCAATAACAACTCTAAAAATTTCGTGTAATTACCCAAGAATACCCCGTTACTAATTGGGATTTACAAAAAATATACAAGAGGAAAGAAACAGACACACACACGACGACGACGGCGGGAAACAAGGGAAAGGGAAGACAGAGAATTCACTTTGTTTCCTTCTCATTTTCCTTCTGGTTGATTACGTCTTGTTTCCAGGAAGTCCTCTTCGATTCATTCTTCTTCTCTTTTTATTTTTGACGTTTTCATGGTGTCTTCTGTCCCTTTCTCGAGTCGCATTGCGTAGTATTTTGATGGTACTACTAACAATTCAGGATTCCCCCTACATAAAAATTAAAATGTATTGACAGAATCATACTATTTGATGATGATGTTCTTGGAAGAACAAAAGAAATAAAAACGCATCATTCTAGAACTCTAGCATATAAATTTCCTTGGCTTCTTATACAAGCTTTATTGTTTCCTCTCAGAAATGAAAAGGTGAATTCAGAACAGATAAATACACGGTGTTTAAAAATAGTCTAACTAGCAAGATAGAAACAAGGCAGTACGGTTGCAAAAAGATCACTCTTCGTTTCCATTTTTCACATTACCTTTTAATTGGGCACAGTATACAGGCTAATGTGAAAGTTCACATGAAAACACACACACAGGTGAGGTGAATCCAGCTAACTAGCAAAATGAAAACAGACATAAAAATGTTGTTGAAGTATGTATACATATGTCGATGTATTATAAAACAAGGCATTTTTGAGTAGTACACTCTTCTGATGTTCAGTTGCTATTTGCTATTATGTTCCTGTCTGTTTATCTCTTTCCATTCTCGATATTCCTGGGTCTTTTTTTCTCTCCTCCAATTTTTTACCCGTAATTTGTAGCTAGTAGTTCAGTTTCTTTTATTGTTATGATGAGTGAGTAGTCAGTGCAATACGATGTTTTGTAAGCTACATTGCGTAATACATATTTTCGTTCTCATTAGCTGGGATAATTAATGAAAACATTCTTGCCATCTTGTTACCTTGTTTTTACAAATTTTCTGGAAAAACGATCGTGCGTATTTTTATACCGCTCATCAACGTTTCCACCTAAAATGTACATGATTTCTGATTTCTGCTCTTATCCGAAAAAAAATTTATGATCTGAATAGTATGGCTATAATATAATATGTATTCAGATTGGGATAGTGGCCGTCATCTCAATCTCAATCATAGATTGTTTTAAATCTTTCCCCTGTCACTAATAGATAGTATAAAAAATATTCCCTTGCTTTCATATGACTGAATATGTGTAAAGCACAAAATGTGTAAAGTTTTACTTTTATCAGGCCATGCAATCAAAAAGTGTGCAAAAGAAAAGAAACAAACTTTCTCCAGCAAAAGAAAGGTAAAATAAGCTTTTGGGGGTAAAGGGAAGAAAGAGTCCTTTTCTGAAGATAGATGGGGAAATCGGATACCCATCAAAGGTCTTCACAGAGTAGGTTTGTATTCTGCCACTCTCTCTTTTTATCCTTGGGTTTGCCAAGAGAAGGTATTGGAGAAGAAATGGAAAGTGCACACAGTACACAATCAAGTACATTTTATACACTTATAAAAAAATATTAGAGCTATAAGGAGCACACAAATGCATGCATTAAATGACACGGTGGCGATGATGATTCTGATGGAAAGAATTTGTGTTGTAATATGAGAGGAGCTTTAGGGAAAGCAAATACAAAAACGAGAAATTTTCTTGGTACTTTTTCTCCGTGATGATATGCTCATAGCCGTGGAGCTCAGAAAAGAGACAGACTGTTCTTGGTATATAATGTTTTATGTTTGAGGGAAAGTGAAATAGGAGCTTCTACAAAAAAATAAACTAGAAAGTAAAAGTAAAGTATATCTTGTGACATGGTACATATATGTACATCTTGTAAATGTAAGGGTACAAAATTCTACAAACAGTAAATACTACACTGTGCGAGTTTGTAATTCACTGCTTTTAAGGACTTAATCACATTTCTATTTGCACATCATGCTAAAGCGACCAAATACGAAATTGTGAAAGTGCCAGTGCCAAATTTGGTGATGGTGATAATGAAAACTGAAGAGATGAAGGTATACTGAAAAACGACCAATATGAGAAGAATTTAAAGAAACTGAAATAATTCTGAAACCAGATAAAAATATTTTGTCATGCTTTTTCGTTTAAGAAACCTTTTGATGTAGAAAATTTAAGGCGATTTATTTTGAATGACCTTTTCCTGGAGTGTATAATTTTAAGTCAATAATTTTCAAACTGAACTGCCATTTTTAGAAACAGCCTTGTTCATCCTTGTCCACACTTTTGGATTAGAAAAATAAGTGTATAATATGGAAAAATAAATTTTTCTTTCTGCTATCTTGACTCTAGACTGTAACCATTTTGCTGTGAATAAATTCCTAACATTCCATTTTGTGGAGAATCTTGGCTTCCACAAGGAAAGTATTAGAAGCATAAATTCCTACTACATAATATATGTATACCCACCCAGTAAGCATGTTTCTCTGTATAATCATGATGATTATGACCCTTCCTGAAATAGTACTTAAAATGGTGTTGGTGGTGGTTGTGAACGTGATAGTCTCGTTACAAAAATATTTTACCACACCATCACACGTTCTTCCTTTCTCCACACTTGCTACTTTAGTCCTTTTTTTTGGTTTTAGTAAAGCTTACTCTACACAGAACCATGTCTATTGGCACCACAAATAAATATGGGTATCTTGTACTATAATTATTCTTATAACTTGCATTATGCCCTTATGTCCACTCTTCTTTCTCTTCAGCCAACAACATGCATAATGGATGCAACATGAAAGTATAAAAGTTTTCCAGCGGGTGGTATAGTAGCCAAAGTACGTAAGTACATTAAACAACCCGAAAAAAAGTGTCGGGGAATAGGACACTCTACTACACCCCATCACAAGACACACCACTAAAATCAAGAAGAAAATAGAAACCATGAAACTAAGGCTGCATTCAAAGAGGGAAAATAAACTCTGGCTCTCTGTCCTTCCTCTCCTTTTCCGTCTGCATTGCATTTGTAGTTATTTCTATGAACAGTGTAACAGTAATAGTAATGACGACTACTTCTATTACTACTCACCAAGGCAAAGCTTGTTAGAAAACTATATTGATGTCGTCGTATGGCGGATGTCTTATGTTTTTCATAGTGAATACACTATTACTATGATTATTACTATTATTCTACCACCATCGAACTCTATACTTTTCCCACCACTGCTATTAATGTTAATGCTACTATTACCACTACCCCCACCAATACTACTACAGTTTACTCAACCACGTCCGAATAATCGATGAATTGATCTCTTTGGTAAACATTGAAAAAAAAGTTTTTTATGTGAGGACTGAAGAAAAAAGCGACTGAAATGAGGAAAAAGGACGCAAAGTTGGTGTCACATCGTATTTTTTCCTATTTTTTTCTTTTGCGTTTACTTTCTAGAACTTCTTGTTTGGCATCTTCGCACGTTCTCATCGTCACTTGCATTTATTTCATTTATTACGCCGCTGAAAGCGAAGCTCAGCAAGTATTGACTTTATCATGTTTGTCTGTCCGTCTGTCTGTCTG
>JAQFXM010002665.1:0-23620 GCA_034693345.1 Entomobrya multifasciata
TTATTGTTGGTAACCAAGAACTTCCGTAACGACGATTGTTGTTTGGGACCTTTGTACACAGAAAATAGACCGCTTACGGTGGTCGTTCAATGCAAAAAAGCCTAGCTTTTATAAGTTTGCATAACGGTTGCAGAAGGATAAGGACCAAAAAAGAACTCTTTAGTCAAGGCAGTAGTCATGTGAGAGAAGGCGAGGCGATATTGAAAGCCCTCTTGCAGTTAAGGCTAGTTGCTTATGGTATTTTGCGAAAATATGTTCTTAAGTCTGTTATGTTGCATGTGTAGTGGTGATGTATACTCACACAGCAGATCCGAGATTTTAAATCCTCTTCGTTCACGGTGGTTGCAGAATGGGGTATCTTTTTTACTCCCTTCCTTCTACCTACACACACAACTGAGTACGTATTTGCACTTCAATAGGATCGACACTTCTTAAGAGAAGACCCGAATGACCACTCAAACGGATTTCCAAAGGAAAATCCTTTTTGCTTCAAATGAAACTGGAGGCAGAGAAAGTCTGTTTATGTACACATTGAGAAGAAGCAGTGTGTGTGATAAAGCTTCTACATGATACATTGGAAAATAAATTATTCGGTGATCTCATGTCTTCAGAAATTCGTATGATATATACTTTTGTGAAATCCGTTGAATTACTTTGGGGAATGCTCAAGGAAACGTTATTTTTGGAAGTTACGGGGAAAAGAGAAAAACCAGGCCTTATAGAGTTTCAGGTAGGCAAAAAGAGACTCTAGTAGTACTAACGTCAGCAGAGCATTTGCATTTTTAATTACGTATTTTGTTGAGCCTCTTGGGACATTTCAATTACGTCTAAGGTGGTTTTGTCCCACGTTGCTTTTCCAGTGTATGAGTACAATAATTACATTTCTGAGCATAACCATCATCTTCATCATGAAAACATGTGAGATTAAGCATTCAAATGAGCCATTTCGTTTTCATTTCTTATATTCCACGCTAAAATGAATAAGAAATTTTACTTCAGTAGTACTAGTCAGTTTCGATGCAGTAGTTTCTCCGAAAATATTATGCTTCACGGTATTGTGTGCTCTAATGTGTAGTGTGGCATACCATAATCCCATTTGTAAACACTATAATATCATACGACATGAAATCTAAAATGCGATTTAGTACAAATTCATTATACACAAAACACAAACGAAGTCTTTCGAAGTAATTAATTAATCCTTCATTTCACTCAAAATGTCTTGACCAACTTGCATATTTAGAGCTAATGTATGCGATTCGTTTTAAGGTGCTTGCATATTTTTTACCCTAGCTTGAGGAAATAGAGTTAAAATTAAGTAAAAAATGACATGAAAAAATGCGATAGTGTTTTTGGCATCGTCCAGGCATACTCATGCAAAATATGTTGTATAAAGTGAACTTCTTCCAATGGTAGAAAGCAGTCCCATAAATCATCATAATTATTGATACGAAAGCAATGTTTGAATGACAAGTAACTGCCACTAAGATATTTCCAAAGCTGACTTCAATCCAAGTGTGAATAGTTTTTAACAGGCGCTTCAGCGTCAAACACGAATGCAAAATATTTTTCGACTTGCATCTTTTTTATGCAACATTTTTTGCCTTCAAAGTTTTCTAAAGGAATAAAAGGAAGATATTTTGAAAAGCCACATGACGTCGGAAAGCAGTTCAGTTTTTTAGTTTTGATTTATACGTTTAAGTTATGGGGTTTTTCACTGAATGAATGTTGTTAGCGAGCATATTTCAGCCTTTGAAAAGGCCATGCTATGTGTGATAGTGTGATAGCAAAAACGTTGACACATCCACAGTATATTTCAACCGACCCCATTCTTCAAAAAAGTCTATATGATCCAAGTCTACCCGAACAAAGAAAATACTAAAAGGTGGATTGACAATATTTTTTGAATCTATATTAGGTATAAAATCAGTTTTATGAATAGATATTTGATTAGAGCATTGGTTTTAGGCATATATATTTTGTCCTTATGTGGTTTGTATGTGGTTATTAAGTTGACATTGGTATTATGACTTCCACTCTTCGAGAATCGTCATTTGAAAATGTCAGTAAGGTTTAAATAGTATTATGTAAATTAATGGATTAGTCATATATTTCCGTACAGAAAATATCCAATGGCTTCACAATGCGGGTTCAGTGCAATTGTAAAAAAATCAAATATGAAAATCATGCTTTCATTTAGATTTTTTCTTACTTTTATGTGCTCAGAACAAGGGATGATTTATGAGTGCTCCGAAATCAATGTAGTTAGTATCTTTTCTTTCAGTCGTTCATCGGCTCATTCTTCTCCTTCAAAAGAAGCTTCAATTCCTGGCCATAGAACGTCGATGATCCTCAAGTATTTTTCTGTCTTTTTTTTTCGCCAGCCACTCCATTTGTACTCCTCCTTTGAAATCTTCGTGTAATGTTTTACATAAAATTCATTTGTGATGTGCATGCAGCCACTCGGCTTCACCATTTATGCATTCAGCCATCTCAACGTAGAGAAACGAAAAAAGGATAGAAAGAAGCAACAACAAAAGGTACAGCTGCTGCATCACTATAAAATATCGGCTGTTTTGGTGTGGCGTTAGTACAACTTTACACAAGCAACAGAGGAAATGGCCTCGTTTTCGACCGAATAAATGACTTATACTTTCCCTTGTTCAAGTCTTCTTTCTTGTCTGTATGTATATCTCTGTTATTATTATGCATACCAACCAACCAGCTGCAAAAAGAAAAGACCCGGCTTCATCTCTCCTTTTGATTCGACCTTTTTTCTTTCTCGTCATTTCCCTCACTTCTACTGAAAACATGCTTCAATACCCGACCATTCCCAATGCTACTGCTGTCTATATCACCACCGCCTATGCAAAATCTTGCGTTTTTGAGCTCATATCCTTTGCAGTAATTTTTAGTTACTTCAACTTCTTCTCTTTACTCCTGTCTAAAATGGTAATGATTATGAACAAGTTATGTGTGGAGGAAGGAGAACAAGAAAAGTAAGGTGATCTGTCTTTCGATCTGTCGCCTCCTTTCCTAAGTCATCTTTCACTGTCTTCAATAATGCTCACAGCGTCTTATTTCCGTTACGCTCACTCATTCCCTCATTCACTCTCTTATTCCTTTCATTTTCCAACAACTTTCATTTGTAGGTACGGAATAGCAGGCGGTTTTTCTTGTACTAAACCATCAATTTATGGTGTAGCGACTCCTTTCAAAAATTAGATGACTAGGAGGACTGGAGATGCTCCAAGATATTATTCAAAAGAATGACGGCAGTTGTATGTAGTAGGCAAATCCAGTTAAAACTGGGACATTAAAAGAGTTGTAAAAAGTCATTAAATATGCGCACACAGAGATTGAGACATTGAGAGCAAATACGTAGTTTTTTACCTTCACAACTCACAGAGAAAAGTTAGTCATCATCATTTCATCTTACTTACTACACCACACCATACCTCTCATTTGAATAGCTCATCTATGTATGTCTATAGGAAAAAGAGAGTGAAAGCAAACCGGTTCAGGTTGGTGTTTCAGTGTTTGTATAATTTATGGCGAGGTACGAACGAACAGGTTAGTATGCACTGGAACAATTCCATTCTCACAATATATACGTCCTATTGTATACGTCTTATAAATATGTATGATATAGTGTTATGCGGATGTTACCCTTCTACAACTGCCTCATTCAGGTAATGTCAATTTATTTTTTAGTCATGACGAGCCACTTGATGATGATTAAAGGAAGAGAAATGGAGAGAAAAAAGGCAAACGCTGAAAGGGTAATAGCGATGTGCTTTGATATCCGAGACAGGAGTAAGGATGTAAAAGAAAATTCCCATTAAAACTAACAGGCGCTTGCATTACTTATTACTGTGCAAACCCAAACGTCAGAAATAATTTCTTTTACACTCATTTACATACACTATGATGAGCGTGCCGTTTAATGCTGAAAAGAACCATCTCGTTTTTCATTGAAATCTCATACTCGCTCTTTCGTAGTCTCATTCTCAGTTTCTTCTTTTTCTATCTTTTCTACTTTATTTTAATTACAACGAATTCATTTCAATGCTTTTCTTAGTTTTCTTTTTCCTACAAAAAAAAGAGTTTGTTTAATTTCACTGATTTGTTATACATTATAATCCTTTTACTTGTGTGAAGATGAGGATTATAATGGATGCTGATGATAATAATGATATCCTTATTTTTGACAAGGAACATGAACAAGGATGTTCAGCACGCTTATAGTTATACAAAATCCTATCTTAATTTTAAGAAAAGGTGCATTATAAATTATAAGACAGGGAAGTCGCATGCCTTCAATTTTCAACCCGAGGCAAGGAAATTCTATATGCGTCATATTATATTTCCAATTATCCCATGAATCCAGGCGTAAATGATAATTATAATTACAATTTACTTATCTAGATTAATTATGTACTTATACAGATGCTATCTTACAGTATATTCCTCATTATACTCTCATTTAAATTAATGACTGTCGCTATATTTACTATCAATGTTTAAGAAAGGATTTTAAGCTACATTCGTTTCCAGGTTGAATCTAAGTTTGTCGTTTTTATTATTTAATCTTGCAATCCTAACAAAAATTACTTGCTATCATGCATTAAGATCAAATTATTTAAAAGGTTATTTGATACAATTTTATGTATATTTTGAATACGAATTGGAGTTTATTGTAAAAAGTAATGGCGATTAAATTGTTTGATGAAGTAAATATGGAACACAAAAAGCTCACTTGTTAAGTCGTTATCTGCATGCATGTGACTAAAGAACAATATATAGTACTCACAAAAGAGACATATACCAAAATTTAAACCTAAAAAGTATAGATTCACACATGCAGCAGCAGGTGTGAATAATTGACGCAAAATGAGGCTGCAATTCGTTTCAATTTACAAGTTCACATAAAAATAAAACTCCTTCCATTCAAATGTGGTACAAAGGAATTGACAACTCAATAAAATTTTGATATTTTGCTATCATCACGTTGGCTATCCAAGTGATCTAGCTATTAATGTGGGTGAAATATTCAAAACTGAACCTCACTCACGTTGAACTGATTTGAATGATAGTGAGCATTTTAAAAACAACTCGCGATATTTGATACTAATTTTTCTTCTTGTAATGTCGATTCAGCATCACTTATTAAATCGAATTTATGTTGGCACAATGTGAAGTTTTGGTTGCGCAAGCTAATTGTTACTTCAACGTGAAATGCTGACTCGAGCAAAGTTTACAAAAGGCACGTACGAAAAAATGTCTCACACTCTTTCAAAGAATCAGATTAGGTACATGTCAAGTTTCGTTTAAATCATTGTCAATGTTTCATTATATTGCATTGGATGCGTACAACAATCAAACCATTTAATCATAAGTTACCAAATCAAAATGACTGTGTGTACATATGAATACATGTGTAACTACAACTAGTTATTTTGACGTTTTTACAACAAAATTAGCAGATAATGTAACAACTTTCTCATTTTTATGGCTTTCACCTTCCAGGACTATGAAGAAGTTTACTATGCACACCGCGTATCAAACTTTGCCTTTCCATGGTACGTTTTGTATGAAAACCTATAAACGAAATTCCACATTTCATTGTTATTGTGCATTCACAGTTGCTTGTATAACAATAACAAAACAACAACTGCATATTCTATTCATAATATTATGACATTACACGCGTTTATTTTCCCATCAGTTTGCGTAGGTCTACTCTACCCAACACATTTAGTTGCGCGTTTTTAACCAGGCTCGTTCTCATTAATACAAGGCAATGTTATTTCTAACTTTTACTATCTCACGTAATGATAACAATGTCAATATAAAATTCTATATCTATCTGTAACACAAAACACAAACATCGCCATATAATCAGTTTTAATACAAGAGCAAGTAAGTTCAGAAAAGAACCCAGTTAACAAGCACAACATTTGCCATTTTAAGTCGGGTTTCTTCTAAGCATAAGCATAGTAGTTAGCGATAGTTTCTGTTTAGGATAAGTGGCAATAGTAAAAGTTAGTTTTGGTGGCGGTGGTGGTGGCGGCGGCAGCTATTTTTTTGAGATGAGTATAACAACTATGCTTACAGCCGCTCCAATGATTTTACATCCTCAAGTAACATTCTTTTTTGTGTTCTGGCTCCAGCAAGTTGCCTACTGTTTGGACGGGTAGAGAAGGTGATTTGTGTTCCTCAGCTTCTTCTTTTTGCTATATACCCAACTTTATTTTCTCTGATAATAATATTCAAAAGCAGCAACGTAGCTCACTTTACGTATGTTTGCAGTACACATACCAAAATATTATGGTTGCGTCATAGAGTTTTATTCAGTTCTTTTCGCTTGTTAAAAACAACATACAAAAAGCTTACTGTTTTCTAGCAGCAAGTATGCCACTGTTATTCGAATTTTTTCTTCAATGGTTTTCATACCAAATCAACTCATACTTCTAGTTACGTAGTGTAAGTGTAGTCGCTTGCACACAGTTTTCTCATTTACGCTTTTTATTGCCAATGTTATAACTTTCCTTTTTTCAATATGCATAGATGGTAGGATTGGACGGAGGATATGACGGGGAATTTGTTTAACTTGTACTTTTGTTCGGGTAGTATTCTGTAGTAGCTGAATTGAAGTCTCACACACTATAAGTATGTATACACGATAAAGGGAAAGACGAACAAACGTGTTATTCAACAACATAGCTTTTGCTACTATACTATTCCTTTAGCTTATCACCAGTCAAATCACAAGCCAGAATAAGTAGGAAACTAAAAAAGTAAGGAAATTTTCAAGAGTTCTATGAATTACCCGTGTAGTTAAGGAGTTGTAATAATAAAAGAGATAAAACCTCAGTTATTTTGGTCGTTCTACCTTCCATTTTGACTAACAATGGAACGTTGAATATGAAAATAGTTTTTTTGAGAGAGGCAACTAACCACCATAATAACAGGTACTATATATGCAGTGTATTTGAGTACCTATAATACTACCAACAACACACATTTGTCATATTGTCATAATAATATGAAAGTACATATTTTCAAATGCGCACACAGGATGTTCACTGATGCTGTTCATGTGGGTGGTAGCGGTCGTTGGTTAGTAAGTTGGTTTCAACAAAGGTACGAATGAAAAGTCAGAGAGCCATTTTTGAAAGTAAAAGTAGTAATCTGGCTTTATGCATATTTACGAATAAAAAATATTGTACAACCTTTATTAGTAGGACGCGCTCTCCTTTTTATCTTTTTTCGCAAAGAGAAAGTAGCATTTTTTGTTTCATCTTCCATTTCTCATTGCCATCTTCAGAGAGACTGAAATTTAAGCAATGCTAACCCCCTTTCCCTTTTCGTTTTTATCTGAGCAGAGATGAGATAATATATCTCTCTGGAGCAAATGTGTGGAAGAAAAAAGTGCAAAGTTACATTAGCAAAACAAAGCCCAAACAAAGTATACACATGTATGTACTCTTGTATTGGTATTTCCTCTTTTTACAGCATTTTTTAATATAAGAAAGTACCAAAGGTTCCTTCTTGTTGAACAGTAAAACTGCTCTCTGTAAAGAAAACAAAGAAAAAAGATGTTCAGTTAGTTGGTCTAGCTGACTTTTATTTTTATAAGGCAAGGAGTGTGATGCAATTTTAGTAGGACATACAAGAAGATGAGATATAAACTATGCAGTAATGTTATGCACATGGTTTTATGCTTGCATTTATTTTCCTTGTGTTTTCATATCTGCTGCAATGTGACTAGTGAGTATATACAACTACTTACCACTCACTCACTTCATATCATCTCCCCATGTACTTTTTTGTGAGTCTCATAAGAGCCTTGAAAAAAATAATGGCTTTCACCCTGACTCCGTTTCCTCTCTCTTAATTTCCTCGAAATATGGGAGAAATAACAAGGACTTTTGCTGTTTCGCTGTTCTTTTCATTTCGAAGGGAAAGTGAAGGGAACCGTTTTCTCTTGTTTCCTGTGAGGGCTGGCTGAAAATGCAGACACATTTGTCATGCCATAAACCAAACCATCAGACCAAGACCACATAAACCTGAACCTCAGTCGAGAGATCGAAACCAGCGAAAAAAATTGAATTATTCATTAGTCGATCTCGTTAGTATGTGGGTAGGCAGGGCAGGACAGTAGATAGATAGTAGATCAGCAGACACCAACGATCGTATAGAAAGTCTGTGTAACGTATCAATGAGACTGATGTGAGTGTCAATACAGGTGTACATTAATTAATTGGGTACGTGTTTACTTAACATAAAGCTTAATACAATTTTTCAGTGGGAAATTTTATAGCGAAGGAAGTAAGGGTACAACCCTTTTTCTTACCATTACCATTTAATTTTGGTAATGCTTTAACAGGAAAAATGGTATGACATCATCAGAAAAGTAAACTGAAAATGGTTGCTGTGAAAAACAAACTTCTTGCAAAATTCAATGTTTCGTTTAATTTTCTGAAAAATTGGAACAATTCCAGATAGGAAAGGTTTGGAAGCGGACATGGATGGTAAAAGCAAGAATTTATGCTAGTGTAATTCTTCCCTTTACTGATGTAGTGTAAGTGTATAGACGACAGGCACTATCAGTAACAGCACATGGTAATTTCATGTTTTCACACTTTCCCTACAAGACGATCAGTTATTCAGGCTGCAAAAACTATTTGGGCATTGATATACAGGTAATTTGTACCATTTGGTAAATTGCCTATCGGTAGTAGCTAAAGCCAAAATCGTAATTCTTCTAATATTATATCACAATTTCCTCTTGATAAGGTTTCTTTAGTAAGAGTGATAGTTCAAATTTCATTTTATGTAGCATTTTTATGTACACACATAAAACGTCTGATTTTTTATTTTAGTTACGATGAGTTAGTAAAACCATGCTAATAAGATTGCTTTGCGTTCTGGGAAGAGTTCTGTAAAAGAATTTCGAGCATCATTAGAATATTTAACGGTGAAAGTCACTCCATTGTTCATCTAACTTTATTAGAACAACCATAATAAACCAACAACCAAGCATACCCAAAGGCTAGTAATTTTAAAGCAATGCATGTCTACATGTTCATTTACATTAACCCTTTTCTAAGCTTCATTACTCCACAAACGACTGTTGAAACATTGAGTTGGTGTTGTAATAGGTTGTAAATTAAACTGGCAACGAGAACATCACAACTACTATCAAACCTCTGTACATTTTTTATATTACCTTCACTTTTACCTCGTAATTTAGGAGTCGTAAATATGTGTGTACTATTTTAGTAACTAAGTTGATGATATTTTATATAGTACCGTCTGCACAGTATCTCATTGGAAATAAGATTCCCGTATCTTTTATGGTCCTCCTTTTAATCAACTTGATTATGTACTTTTTGCCATTCTTTTTTATGACAAAGCAAGAATAGTACTACGTGTATAAACTTATTGGTTGGAGCTATCAAAAAGCGCAATAAAATTGGTATCAATACGCATGATCGCGTACCCAGCTTATTTTCCCCCTTTTTTACATTTTCTACACCATTCATAGTGCGAAATTCACAACACGTATGTTAAAACTTATATGGTTCGAAGTTCGGACAATGTATGTCATGTCATGAGTCATGAGGATCGTGGCGGCGTGATGTGGGCTCGCATATCGAAAGCCAGTATTACAAAATGGTGGTGGTGGTGCGCTTTTCGTTCTCATCCCTTCTACTCTAGCCATGGTTCCTTTAGTTTCTGTTGTGTTCTGATGACACAGAAACAAAGGGTGAGTGACAATAGATGTGAAATGATGGAGAATAAATGGAAAGATTCAACTGCAATATCCTAGTTTTACGACGTGCCTTGAATGAGAACTCAATCATCAGTTCCTCTCACTCTCTGTGAGTTCATATAAGGTTCTCTCTTTGTAGACTGTACACTTACTTTACTTCAAAAGATGTGTTTATGCATACAGCGGAATATCTTGTTACTTGCTTTGTGCTCGCTAGAGTGATGCAGCACCGCCACCATTGCCAGTTTGCCACAACAAAATTCTTTTATTCCAACCGCATCAACGACCTTTTGTTGTTTCTATTTTGTTTCGTCTTTCTCTTCTCCGCCTCGCGTTGCTTTTTCTCTCTTGTTCTTGTTACTCGTATGCAATTTCAGCTAACAAGGACATGTTGATGACATCAATGCAAAATGAACAGTTTCTTCCTATCATTTGAGTTTCCACCCATTCATCTCCTTTCATATGGCTAAAATGAAGGATCTGGTTTTTATTTAACAGGAAAAATTGTGCAAGACAATTTTATTTTTAGAGTAGAGAAACGCAAGAGACATTTTCTAGTACTTGTCTGTGTTACTTTATAAAAAAAAGAAACGGTTTTCCTCAGCCCAAATCAACACTTCACAGCCTTTATACTATGTATTCATGGCAGAGTCATAATATGTACTTATTTCGAGAAATTTTCTTTTTGCAATGTGCCTTTTTTCACTTGTCTTGCTGTGTTCTATAGTACTACTTTGCCCCAAGTCTAGTTCTTCATATCGTTAGCATCTTCACGTACAAATACCTATTTATATCACAAAGCTGCCAAAACGTGCTTATATTAGACCTTCAGGCTCTAAAAAAAACTATACATGTAGGCGGCACATTATGCAATATATGTGGTTCATCAATTCTAATGAAACGTTAAGATTTCTCTCTCCCCTTTTGACTTGACTAGAATATTTTCTGTTATGAATGGCGTGCTATGAACAAACTTGTAATGTTTAAAAAAGTAAACTCATTCTCTGGGATTTCATGCCACCACACTACATGTACATGTTTTTCTCCATGTTGTACCACTTACTTTTCTCTTGCTTTCAAGCTATTGCCTTTTCCTGTCTTCCCTTCCCCTCATTGAGTAAATCATGATTTAAGTGTCGAGGGAGGAGCCTGGTTCCATTAATGCGAAGCTCACTTTCACCAAGCAAGAAAAAAGTTTAACTCAAAAGAATGAGAAGTACCGAAATCTTGTCATGCAAAAAGTACCACACAGTCTTTAAGAGTGGCTTTCACCAAGAAAAAATGAGAGAAATGAAGGAGAAGAGGGACTAAGAAAATTGTTCGTAAAGTTTTGCTTTTACTATTAACTAAATATTTATTGTAATATGAAAGTTTCCGTAGAACGTACCGGTTCTTTTACTCTCCTCTCTGTGTACACAAGCCTTCGGATAAATATGTGTGTATACATTTTCAGTGATATAGAATGTACATTAATTCATGGTACATTTTTAGTGTATATAGCGTATCAAGAGGGAAATTTCTTTTTAGAAAGAGTGTAGGATACTTTTCTCTGAGCAAATGTGCATCTTATGAAAAAGGTTCCTTACACAAGGAGGTAATGCTAATGATCTCTGAATTCAGAACTTCATACTCATGTGACCATGCAAAGGAAAAAATAAGACAAACGTTGGGCAAATGGTGTGTATTTTATCATCAGACACAGAGAATAGATTGATATCTATGAAAAATATGCTTATATGCACACGCTTATTATGACACTCGCTTGAATGTTGATATGCTTTGTTCAAAGAAATATCGTTAAGCATTTCATCCTGATGGCGCCTTATGGTGTTGGTGGCATCGTTTATGTTAATTCTAATGGCATTTTGCCAGGGAGAGCTTAAAACCTCATCTTTTCACTTCTTCTTGCTGCGAAGTATTGCCTTTCTCTCAAAATACCCCATTTCGTTCCACCTCTCCTCTCAATGTAATGTCTTTTGATGATAGCGAATGATGACGATGATGATCACGATAATAGAATCCTCTTTTGACGGAAAAAAGTATGTAAGTTTTAAGCATATTTTTTTATCTTACTTTGAAAGTTAAGTGAGGAAAATTGTGGATTCTTGAATAGTGTTAGGAGTTTTGTGGTATCAAAAGTACTTACTCCAAATGACTTATCGACAGCTGTCGAATTCTCATTTTCAGTGTTGGTGAAAATTTCCATATTTTTCAACATAAAGCCTTAATTTAAATGTTGAAAGCTTTACTTTGGCGCATTATACTCAAAGTAAAATAGTTCATACTTTACAAGCTTTAAATCATGCTTAGAATTTTGAATTTTAATCGTTTACGTCATGCTCTCTTGTTGTTCTTTTTTTACAGATGAATACTCTCCTTGTGGTCCTGGCATTACGACATTTGCTTGCACTACGAAAACTATGGCATGATTCATCGGGTAATGCTGCCGATGTCATAGACGAACATAGCCTGGATGAGAAACTGATCGGAAATGGAATCCGGGCCTCTGCTATGCTGTTACCTCTTCTGGCTGTTATGTGGTTTTTGGAGGTTGTCGCACTTGAAAATTCTACCTCCATTTTCTTCCAGGTTGCCGCTGCTATTGCCAACATTGCTTTGGTACGTTACTTCATTTTGCAACTTAAAATCCATTATGCTGTCATTTTTATAATGGTTTTTGTATATTCAAATAAATGTTGCAATAATTTAAGTGCAAATATATCAATGCTGTACGTATACAGTACGTACACGACCCAATACACATTTAGGGGGATGCGCGCCACGTTGAACGTTGTATCCAAAATACAATGTACACGTCACGTATTTCTTATCAGATTTATTGCTGCTTTGAATAGAATCCGTAAAACAACATTTCAATTTGGGTAGGCAATTCCAACTTACAAAGACGAAACATTAATAGTAGACGAAACATATATATTATTCGACGTACTCGGCCTATTTATGTTGTTGGGATTCGTTTCAATTAGAATAATGGTGTATATAAAGCAGAATACTGTTATTCAGTAAATTTCCAATCGAAATGATTTATAGCTGAAATAGATACTTACGCTTACTAAATTGAAACAAAAAGCAGCAGCCTTTTAAGGTAACACAAGAGTAGTGTTTGTCTGTCAGCCGTCTGTAATTTTGGTAAAATGTAAGCTAAGTTTTCCCGAGTGTGTTTGCAAACACACCGAAACCCAATTCATATGAGTTGCTGCAATGAAATTAAAAAAGAATGGAAACGGAACCAAAATATATTTTACACTTTTGAATGTTTTTCATTAGATTCGAAAATAATGAGCCAGAAGCCGGAATTGCCCCTGGTAGGACAAGGGTAATACACATGTATCTACTTAATTACTGTATTGGAAACATGATTGGATTCAGTATACTGTTAAATCAATTTACAAATTTAATGCATACGATGTACGAGGTATCCTTACCATTTTCTCAGACATAAAGTACCCACAACAATAATGAAGACAAAGAGCTTGGAATGATGTCAGGTACATGTTGATGTCTTCGCTCTGCTCTGAAACGCTGTCTTTGTATACGCATCTCTATAATCTCTAATACAAGAGCCACAAGATTAATTTTTACAGCACACGCCTACCCCAGCATAGAATATTGAATTTACGCTTAAATCTTATTTCTGATATAGTTCTTTGAAGCAAAACGTCAGCTAACATAAGTAATGTTATAACTCTTGTCTGAGTAATTGGGAACCGAATACGGTAGAGCATCTTAATATCTAGTAATTTATTCTGAGGATATTGAATAAAAGCGAGAAAGACATCAAAAGAAAAAAAGACAATATATCTGTACCACAGAATTAATTTATACATAACAAAACGAGTGAAAGTCCGCTTTCTTTCTTTTATTACGCAAGTTGCTTTGATTGAATATAAAAACATACGGTTGAATTAAACGCAAACGAACACAAATATTGGATTCATGTAGATATTAGGACTACGAATAATTATTATTTGTACACCTTTGGGGATCGGTAACCGCATTCTTAATATAAACAAAAAGATTTACATTTATATTGAGCAGGATATCTAGATTTAATACATGTTCATATTGTTGCACAACACCACACTATCCATTTGAAAATTCAAAGCACCTGAGTACGCAATACAATTGCTAAATATGTGTTCATAAGTTCAACGTTTGATGTATTCTGCGAAGCAAAATGCAAGGTAAATAGTGCCATCGATACTCTAAAAATTGCAAAAACATTTCCGTATCAGTGAGGTACAGCCACGAGAAGAATGCATTCAACGTCAGAATCAGAATGCTGGGAGCCACAAGCATATTTTATTGGGGTTTCCCCCTAGGATCAATAGATCTATTCAGTACTTTCACCGCACATTTCGTACTGCGGTCATATCACGCAATAAGGGCAGACTATAGAGAATGGCAGCTGTGCCTTTCTTTTGATCAATCGAAAAATCAGTTCAAACATTACGGTGCTCCTTTGATTGATGAGGTGTAAAAATTTTATGGCGCATTTTGCATATCAACTTCTTATCCGCCCACATTTTCGTATGGTGTATAAACATCAAGAGGTTATATCTGTATGTATTGTGGTGGATAAGCAACTGGCAGACGGAATTAACGCTTACACACTCGATAGCATATTTATATGTTATAATTCCAAACTTATGCCGTATGTTTAAGATTATATATCAATGCGAAGAACTATAATCATTTGATGTCTTTTGGAAACGTGATCCCCTAAAATTCTCAAAAAAAAGTTCTATTTTCGGTATCCTTGATGTAAATTGCTGTATCTTGATTTTCGAAAAAAGCTTACAAGTTTTCATTCATGCTGCTTGACTTTTGATAAAAACGTAGAAAAACTACCGTAAAATATGAACCTGCCCTTTTATAAGAATAACATACGTATATATATGTACATGCATACTTGCTGACATGGCGGATTAAAGAATGTACTATTTTTATCAAGCATAACTTAGCTACCAGACATACATACATTTATATGTAATGCACATATTTATATGTATGTGTCATGTCGACATTCCCATGTAACTTTCTTTCAATGACTCTTAACAAAAGCACTCCTCTCCAATTCACCAGGATAGATTGTAAAAAAAGCTATGATTAAACATTTTACATTTAATCAACCAAAAAATCTTTATTCTTATACGCATATATCCCGTAACTCACACAGCAACTAATCCTAATATTATGCTGAGTATTAAAAAGGAGTTCTTGTCTACTAGAAAGTGGAGTGTGTGCTGGTGCTTCACCGTAAGAAAGCAAACTTTTCTTATAGCTCTGCAATCAATACGAAATTTGAAGAGTAGAGTTAGGTTGAGAGCAGAAAAGCTTTATAGTATTATCATCATCAGTATTAACTTTCGGTTTTTGCTGTGCGCTTCTTTATACAATTAAAGTTCAAAAGACAGTCGGAAAAAAATCTTTGTGGTATTGCGGACTTTCGCAAGCTTGTTATCACAAATTGTCATTCAACAGCGGAGAAAGCAAAGCAATACAGCAGCAGAACTACAGTAAAGGAAAATGAGAGCACAGGTCTCTGCTCTTCTTATACGTCTTTGGTTTGCGGTTCTCTTCTCTCCGTTCCCAATCTTTGATAACGAGCCCTCTTCACTAATAAGAATATAATGATTATGAGATTTTAATTCAGCTCGTTTTCTTTGAAGAACTTCCAGAATAAGAAAGTATACATCTTTTATACCGTTTTCCCTATTTTGCATGTGAAAATATTTACATGCTCGTGTATACTTACTTAATATGTATACATGAATTGAATGTGTAGTAAGGTATAATCTAGGTATCTCAAAAGGTGACGATGGTGGGGTGGTGATGACGCAAGAGATTTTTTATTTCGTTTGAAAAAAATCGAATATAATTATAAGGCAAAGCTATGTAATACAAATTGTGATGTTTTTTTTCTTGGGATTATTTTTGCATTAACAGAGCTGGCTCGTTATGTACTTTTTGGGGAATGAAATTTGGCCGGAGTTGTGGTGCCAATTTTCCAAAGTGAGTCGGGCCAACTCTCTTCTCTCCATGGATGACCCTTGCGTAGGCTCATCTGTACAACCGAGCGCAGCTCATTTGTCCTTTGACAACGAGCCATTGCTTGGTGGAGGAATCGCCTCAGCATCCGTAACTCCCTCCTCCTCGTCCTCTACCGCCATTATGACAAGCCGCACCAGTGCGTCGTCCATGATTATGCCGTCAACATCCAAGGCAGCCACAACAGGTACCGCAACAGCGGTGGCCGCAGCGGCTTCATCGGTAGGTAGTCCCTCAGCTACAAACAACAACTACTACACTAGCACCACGAGTTTCTCATCTAATGCCAAAAAATCGTCCACAGGTCAGTATGTCAGCCCTAAAGGGGTGAATAATATGCCAATGTCTACCAATGCCAATAACCACGCCAGCAGCAATGGAATGCAGCATAACGGAGTCGTTCAGTCTTCTGCGCCTTTGTTAGGTGGCCAATGTAAGAAAAATACTAAAGGTGGATTATTGATGAAAAGTAAACCAAACTGGTCGCAACCTGGAGGTAACGAGATTTACGAACTGAAGCTAGATTCTATCAGTACGATTTGTAAATGAAAAGCAAATTATTATATGGATAGATAGTGTACATAGTTTTAGCAAATACGCTGTATTGTATGTACTTATAATATGTTGGCAAGATATTTCCAGAATTGGCCAAATTTTCCGCAAAAGGTGATACTCATATTGATATTTGAACAAATTATATGGTAGAAAAAATGAGTTGACAAGCTTGTCTGTGTCTATATCTATGTAATAATATTATATATATCGATTCGTTACTATTATTATTTTAGTGCATAGAAATATGTGTCCCATGTGTATAAATGTATATTGATACATGTTTAGGTGAATAATATCGATATAGCATCCTTATGTGATCCATCTTTCATTGTGTGAGAGTTAAATTCTATGCCAGAGAAAGCGAGCATGTGCACCAAAAGCTGCTGGGTAGTTAGTTAATCAAGTTTTTCGTTTAGCATTTTGGTTTTGACTTCCCTTGCATGCATCTATATTGGCAGTCTCTGCAGTTTTATGGGTAGATATAAATAATCCAACAACAGACACAGAGAAGTCTGGGTGCACGCGGTTGAATGATTGGGTATTGGCGTGACATCATGGGTGAGCGAACGGATGATAAATTACATCAAAATGACATACGAGTGTGTTCCAGGAAAAAAATGCTTCATCCATTAACTTTGTTTATGTATTATAATTTTATAATATGTATTCATATCCGCAATCTTCCTATTTTCCGTTGTAGCGCAATATTCTAATAAAATACTATTATTATTATTATGTATTTACTTTGCGCATTCAACAGGAAATCCAAGAAAACTACATAACATGATCATGCCAGATAGTTCGCGTTCCTGGCCGTATTATAATATGTATTTCATCAAAATACAATGTAAGAACATGATGATGATTATGCTACATAAAAACTGATTGGAACTTGATATCTGATTACACTCCCTTAATGGTCTCTGGTCACAAATGACGTAGTTACTGTCAGGCAAGCGAGTTGAGATTTCATACAAACATGTTACGTGCACCATGTGAATTCCATGAACACCTATTTATATATATATAACTATAACGGTTATATATGTGTAGTGTGTATTTCCGTGACTTTTATTTTGTTCTGTGAATTCGGGGAAAATGATAATATTAAGATAATGAGGTAAAATGTCATCTAAGTAAAAAAACTACTTTTTTCTGAGGTTGCATGCAAAATGCTGTGTGTGCTCTTTTTTCCACATGACACATATAATAATAACATTATTATTTCGGAAAGTTTATGTATGTATACTTTATTTTAGAAAGAATTTCCATATGAATGCATGAATGTGTATATCAAGTTAACGCACCATCAATTCAATGGTTAGTATATCAGCATACCAGTTAACTTTTCACTGAGTTTACTTCTCGGTAGCAAAGCTATTTGTCACGTTCCACACAATGTGGCTGTTCCTCCTCTTTCTCCTCTTCTCTGTTGTAGCATAGATTTATGAGCAATGTCAATTCGAGGATGTCAACCGTTCCAATCTTGCGAGATTAGCTTCATAAATCAAACTTTCGTGGAGAGAAAGTACGAG
The DNA here is from genome assembly GCA_034693345.1 of Entomobrya multifasciata. Classification (NCBI taxonomy): domain Eukaryota; kingdom Metazoa; phylum Arthropoda; class Collembola; order Entomobryomorpha; family Entomobryidae; genus Entomobrya; species Entomobrya multifasciata. The sequence continues at coordinate 17,944 of JAQFXM010002665.1, forward strand.
AGAGAGGGAGAGGGACATGAAAACAAACGCAGTAGACAAAGTAGCAAATAAGCTACACACGCCAATAGGCTGTTTTTCAGTAATGAGCAAAAGGACGGGAGGTGAATTTGTGGTTGATGCTTTGAAGTTATCATAACAAGTTCTCTGGAGAAAACTTTGGAAAGGTTAATGTAAAAAGGCCGGAAAAGTCGTGAAATTATGAAATCAATGATGACGACTTAACCTGTTTGTCATGATCGCGATTCTCATGGTCATTCAAAATTTATTTTTAACAATGCAAAGCCTTTTTTCGTTCACTTTAATAATCCATGCACATCGTTCACTCATATTGTGCTTAAGAGACTCACCATCTTCTCTAAAAATAAACTGGTACCACCGCTGAGGGTTATATCTATTATCTCTTTTCCTAAATGTTATGGTAGTTATATAAATAGATAGGTAAATGCTATAGTACGGTCATGATCATAGATTGCTTTCTCTTTGATCATGAACTGTGTATTTATAAGGAGGAGATGTTTAGAATAACAAGAAGTGTAAGTAAAGAAGACATTTCGATTTTTTCGTCGTTTTGTTGTTGTGAAAAGCAGCTTAGAAAATTGTAGAGAGGAGGAAATTCTTTTTTCTGCTATCTTAAAACCGTTAGTGTTGTTAGTAGAGAATTCATTCGAACATCCTACACACTATACATATAGCGATATATGTACTACCCTCTGTAACTGAAGTCCACCGTTGTGTGCCCTACTATCATCGGCTCAACCAAACACAAGCATACATACATTAATAATAATATCAATTCAGCCAACTTCTTTATTCCCAACAGCAATTTTAGGAAATTCCACCTAGCCCACACACAAAAAATGCACTATAAATATATTCAGGGAGCATTCTCAATAATGTGGACGCGGGGAGACAAGAAGGCATGATATTGTTGAGAAAAGTTCAGATAGCATTTTTATCTGTATCCATTTCTTTTGGTTGTATGCGAGACGATGTTATATAGCATTTTTCCAAGTGAAATTTTATGCAAACGGTTATTTTGTGCCATAAAATTGGACTCCGTTCTTCCGTCCTACTGTATCTTTTCACTGTTTCAGTATTGAATGGATGGAGAAAGCCACTTCAAGTTCATTGCTGTTTGCCGTACATTCCCAATATATATACACATATATCTAAGTTGCGATAGTAGACATTTTTTGCTGAGTAGGCAGCGGTGTAATAATATACAAGCGATGCATCACTCACTTTCACTTCATTTTATAGTGCACATATACATACGAACATCTACTTTACTTGTAAAAGTTAACTTACTTTTGAATGTAGAAATGTGGTTTGGTTCGCTTTGGTAGGCACAATTTTTTTCCTGAAATGTTCATTCACACAACTCATGCATGGCAGTGAATGATATTTGCTTGGGATGTGGGATATGTATGTTACCGCGTGCACTCTGGTACTACTGGACGCATTATATAACCTCATAAAGTTAGTTTTTAGTTTTTTCAGTTTGAAATCTTATTCGCTATAACTTGATCACGAACTAAAGATACTATACCTGTGTAAATGGGAATAATAAACCTACACATTAAATGCACCAGCACGTTGTAGTTGGTATAGTGTATCGTATCGTCATTTTCCTTTTATGTTAGTGATCTTGCACCGACGACAACCACAAGCAGAAGCTTTACTGCACTGCAAAACAGCAGCGGTATTGCAGAAGAAAAAAAGTAAATTGCTTTGCTGCCCATAAATGTCCCCAAGTACCCATCACATTCTTGTTAAGTATGGCTTAGCAGTGTAACTAAAAATGGTCAAGAAAATATGAGTTTTATCACATTAATGATACAGCATGAGGAAGGGTTGAATCATAAGATGATGATAGGATAATATGGAGTATACTTTACAAAACTTGTGTAATGGGGAATGGAAGGAAAGTACGAAAAGTCACAAGGGAGTATTTCAAAAATTAATTGCAGAAACGGAAGAAACAATCACCTTACACAGCGTAGATTCACCCAATATGTATCTTCTACCGCCGCCCTAACCTTGTAACGAATTCTGAGTGTATGTGTATAAGTGTGTGTAGATTTTTAAATACGTAGTAAAAGTCGTTTAGGTAGGCAATTATCCTTGTGTAAACTTATATGTAGGTGTAAAACGTAAAGTAGTAAGTATAAAAAGTTTAAAATCTCATAAAAATGCGAATCAAGATTTTTATAACATTAATTATACAAACAAAATAGTCGATAGTGAAAACGAACGTACTCACTGCTCACCTTATATGTAAAAGTAAAGTATTATAAATATTCCTGAAGTATTATGTCCTCGGGAAGGAGTCGCCAAGATTTTTATGACAATATGTGGCTTGTAAGTAATCCTGTTGAGATTTGGGTATTAAAGTCAGGTTCAGGTATAAAAGATAAATTACAGTATTTTCACTATTTAACTAAAAACTGAAATAAGTGTATGTAAGCGTGCTTAAATATTTAATGGAGCGTTTCATTCAAGTAATTATAATTATAAATGGCACAAGATAACGACTGCAGTTTTAACGAATTTGTTGTTTATTCTTGTCATTATACGTATTCCATTCCAAGTCGTATTCATACATAAACTACACATTTTTACAGTGCAGGAGTATTTTTATTTTTTGATTGAACAACATCATCTCGCATTATCCCTTATTTATTCACATTTATCTAATTCATGGCCAAGAAATTACTGCTGCTTCCAGGAAGTAATTAGGAAGATAACATCTAAAAATCTTGTTACTTTTAAAACTACTTAAAGTGGGCGAGTAATTATATGAAAGAAAGAAAAAGTACTACATTAAAAATAACTATCGCTTTAAAACACGAGAGTTTTTAATGAAGCTTAGTGTTAGTAATGGCGGCACTTGACTAAAGAATGTTTTTAGTCTCTTATTTGAAATTATTGTGTGCAGATTATTACAATTTTAAGAAATTATATTTACATTACAGGGAAAGCAGTAACTGTAAAGTGAAAACAAGGTTACCGTTAAAAAGAGCAGCTTATAGTAATTACTATCTATAGTATGAATATGAAACATGCCTTCATTGCTTTTAACTAAAGCCGTGTACACAAAAACAATTACTTTCTCTTCCCTCCTTTTTTCTAAGCAGCAGTCTAATTGTTATTCCAGATTAGTGTCACTTTGCATGTATGAACAATTAGAATAATATACTTACTCATACCATTCTAAGATGAAAAACGTAAGAAAGCACTGATTAGAAATTTACTCTTTTTTAATAAGAAAAATGGAAATTTATTGCGCTCTGTCAGAGAGTGAAATGGATTTGCATAAAAGCCCTTTATGCAACTTGTTTACCCATGCATACAAATTAGCTCAGTATGTACATATGTGCATACACATTTACCATGAAAAATATATAGCGTAGTACTTACTATAAGATGTTATATTTGTAAATATATATATAAATAAGTATACATATATAATATCTCGTTTTAAAGAGTCAACATTTTGTGTCCATAAAGTTGTAATTGTACATTCTTAATATTACTACTATACTTCATATATCTACATAATACACACATATGTACATATGTATATAATTGAGTTGTTTTCTCTGAAACAATCCCAGAAGAAGCAACAGAGAAAAATTAATTATTCATAAATGTTATTAATCTGCATTAATGACTGGAAAGAGAAAATGAATGTCTTGTGATAAAGAAACGTGTGTAATCTGTAATTCAGTAGTAGAAACAAAGAATGTTTGCTACAAAAGGAAGAATCTTTTAAACCAAGATAACTCACTTATAAGATAGAATAGCTAACTATTAGTACTGCTACTCCATGTTTAGGAAAAAAGAAACCGTCACGACAAATTTTAATTATGGTTGAAATGTACACATGTTTATGTATAACGTACTCGAACCTTTTTACACCTAAGTACACTTATATATGTATTTCACATTTACAAATTTACTTAAACTGTAAATGTAACTTTGCGTTTGAAACTTCTGCCGACATTCATATATTTATGTATCATTGTTGAAAGTGAAAGTATCCAACAAATTGTTAATCGTCAGTAGAACGGTGTCATGAACTGATGATGCTAACAGAATAACTTATCACAGCCTTCCTTGGAATTTGTTGCTGCTGAATAAAAGGTACATGATGATAAGGGAACTAATGTAATCCTTTTTCAGTTTTAAAACAACACAACGGACAACCAGCTTGTCACACGAGAACTGTGTGTACAATGATATTCCATAAAAGTTAGCACGTAGAACGTACTTCTGTCAAAAAATGAGAACTAACGATTACTCATTTCAAAGTTAAGCAATGGGACATTCTGAGCAACGCAAAAATGATTAATATTTGTACACTTTACGACCCGAAGATATTCTACTAATGTATGTTTAGAAGTTCATACAACATCTTAACACAACAATGTATATAATAATTAATGGCGGATGTTAGAAATATAGATATAGGTAAAATGTATGTTCGTACATACTTATAGCTTATATTCATGATAAAATGAGTCATTTTAAAACTAATATTTGTATGTAAAAATCGGGTTAATCTATATATTAGTATGTATTTCACAATAAAGTTTATGTTTATTTGATGTACTAATTGTAAGTGTATCTAAAATTTCGAATAATGTTACATTGTATTTAGTGATTCAGATTATCATAAGACGTAAAATTGTGAAAAATAAATAATACACAAATATATATATAACGTTATAATAAAACAATACTATTTCGAGATAACCAAAATCATATTGATCGCGCATATCTGTTTATTTAATCATTTGATCATGATCATAAATCAGCCATCATTGTCACTAAAGCAAAAAACCGTTTTTGTTTTTAAATCTTTCAAATGACAATTCCACATAGTGGTTTAAAATTTAGATTCCCATACGTGCACACGGTGCACAGTTATGCATGCCTTTTTTCTGTACAAAAAATTTCGATGCATAGTACGAACACGAACAATCAAACTATTATGTCTCACCATTTTAATAGCATTTGCTAACTCTAGAACTGTAATATTTGCATGATTTTTACTTTTGAACATTTATTTTTCAGTAGAGCAAAACACTTTCTAATTTTGTGGATATGAATATTTGGTATCTAAAGGTTGTTTTGTACTCCAGAGTACATTAAAATTGATGAAATTACTACTATTTTGATCTTACTATTTTGGTTGCAACAAGGTTATTTTAAGATTTTGCAAGGACTAAAAATTGGAAGAGCTATAAAATATCATAAGCTATACTTCAAATTTTTTAAACATACATTGCATAATAGGCGTTCAGATGAACAGTTCGTATGCCTGCACAGATCGAAAAATCAGTCCAGCTTTTTGATTCTACCATGAAATATTTTCTAAATAAACAATAATTTATATTTCTAAGAGTACTGTCGCCGGATGGTTTGGAAGGTGGTTATTCGATGAATTGTTCGATTTAATAGAAATGAGGGGATGAGGTAGATGCTAAATGCTTTATCAAATGATTTGGGAAGGAGAGTAAATCCATGCGACCAGGGCTGGGGTAATAAAGAAGGAACTGTAGCTCAGATAGTTTTAGTTTTTAGAACACAACATTACTTTTATATAACTTCAATAAAAATGAAATATTTTACAAAGTTTCTGGGAAAGTTAAAGATAATTTCTAAATAAATA
>JAQFXM010002666.1:0-23607 GCA_034693345.1 Entomobrya multifasciata
CATATTTGACCAAATGAACTTTCACTAATTGAGCTATTGCCATTAATCAACGGTATGTTTGCTTCGTTTGTTAATTTTCAACGTATTTTCTATGAAACGAAAATAAAAATTCGTGCTTACAAAATCTTATTCGTAAACCCTACACGACTTGTTCTTAATTGCTGATTCGTTTGGTAAAAAACCATGTAGAAAATCAGAGCACAACACTCTTCTATATTCCATGGAAAGCTTTACAAAACAAACAATTAGTAAAAATGATACACATCGTCAAACTTGCTGAAGTACAGAACTTTGGGTTGTAATTATAAATTTATGAGGCCGGTGCTCAGAGAAGAAGGGACTTTGTTTGTTACTTTGTTTTACTTTCTTTATATATAGTACATGGCTTTATTGCTACTCAGTTTTTGTACTGGTAGTGATACGTACATATTTCACCTGATCGTATTTTTGTAGTGAAAGGATCAGGTAACTTATCCCAGAAATCTATACGCTAGCGTCAAACAAACCGTATAACTCACATCCAAAATGACGGAGCCCGCTCTTGCAACAAATGATCAGCTGCATTCAGAAAAAGTCTAAATAAAATTTATGAAAAGCCGTTTTCCACAAATTCCCACGTTGGGTTCACTTTGAAGTAAAGATTTACAAAACCTGGGATTTTCCGCAGTCGCTTTCTAACGACTCTTGCCATTATCATACCTTTCGGCAAGCTCATCTCTCGTGTCTCGATTTTTTACTTTCTCGCCTTGAGATACAATTTAAATATTTCAGCATCAAAAAGTGTATCAACCGACACAGATGGAATTTTTAAATTATGCTGAATACGAATCTTCCTTCCATTTTTCTTGAAGTCATGTTCACTACAAACAAGAATGCTATCATTTTCAAAATACGGAGAGAAAAAACCCGGAAAAAAATTACTTGATATAAGGGTGGCCTTTGGAACTCTAAGAAGCACACCATGTCTACGAAATTCCGCCCATTATTGGCATTTTGTTCTATTTGTTTTGTTCTATATTGATTCGTAAACAAATCAAAAGTCCCGGCATTCGACTTTACATGGTTTTATTAATGGAAATGTGTTTTCATTTATCATTAGATAAACCCATTGCGGTATAAGTATAATATAACTAAATGTGATAAGCACAACAATACTAAAATTTTAAAGGTTCAGTTACACTGAAATTTAAATACGTATACACTCTACATGTGTTTCAAATTTTTATAAATAGAATCAAGAAAATAAGGATGTCGGCCAAATCATGAAATGGGTATTACTGGCTGAAGATGAATTCAAGACAAGTGAAAAAATGTGATTTTCACGAAGTGATTTCTATTTATCATTCAAGATATTACAGTTCGTTAGTTCCGCACGATGCAGCTAGCAATTTCAGCGCAAGAAATATCTGCTGGGGTGAAAAATATATACGAGTCAGCTTACTTTTGGATTCGTAAGCATTATTGAGAATTCAATTTACTTGATTGATTGATACCTATAAGCATCAGTTTCATCGAATTCTGTGTTTCAAAGCATAAAAAGGAGTTGAATTTTGTCAGCTTAATACTGATGGTCATCATCAAGTACATTTTATTTATAATTCTAATTCGTTTTTGTACTTGAAATGGCTTGAAATATGGCAAAGTTTAAAGATGCTAAATTCTAAGAAGTGAAAGTGTTTCCAAATTTGCAAAATACGACACACAAAACTCTTTAAATCAAATCTTTTCTGAGGTCTTGTTTTTGTTCATCAGGTATACCCCAATTCGTTTACCGTACCGAAAGACAATTTATGATCCGTATGAAATTTCTTTACCAAGGTTTAAATATAATGTAGAATATCTTGTGTCTTTGATGAATAAATATGTAAAATAATCGGAAAATAGACTCAAAGACAAGCTAAATTGTATAAATACGTTAATATTTTTCAGCAGTTCCCTGAAGAAATTTTTGTTCTGACAACCTAATTACTTCTTTAAAAATAAATGTGTGTCAGCTTTTATTAAAATTGGCGTGTCGAATGTCGAATTAAATCAGCTATTTGACATAGCGTGACATGAGCTGAAGAAGTTTTCTTATGAAACCAAATTATCGTTATAATTGCCACATAGAAAACTCATCAGGGATCTCATTTCAATTAAAGTTATTTCGAAAGACAAAAACCCATTAGTTACATAAAAGCATCTTTTTACTTACCTTGGTAAATTTACATGCCTCATAGCATTCAATTCTTTTGGATTTCACCTCACGGTTCTAAGACTCAGACCAGTAAAGACTGTCATGTACAAGAAGAAATATGATATCACTATCATAGAACCAACTCGTCGTTGTGTTCTGTTGTGTTTGAGAGAGATTGTTTGAGAGAGTGTGTGTGTTGTATCATTGCAAAAAGAGAGTGACGCTTGTGGGAACCGAACCCACGACCGCTGGATAAGTACTCCAGTGCTCTACCACTGAGCTAAAGCGACTCCTTCCTGCAATGACACTTCACTTAGTGGATATGTGTTAGGGCACATATACCACAGCCTACTTCAATCAAACAAACTTGCGCGTAGAACCTTTAAGTAAGCGATCATTACAAAACCCTCAAAGCCCGGCTTCTTCAAAGACATTTCTTCAGCACCACTATAGGAATTTACTGGCTCTAAAGGTCTATTATCCGGCTCCTCCGATGTAGATGTAGTTTCTTCAACTTCAACATCAACATCAACGTCCACACCTGTCTTTCCAGTGTTTATAGCAGTACATGATTTATCTGAACTATCAAGAAACAAGCAAATGTTTCCATTGCTGCAGTCAGCCTCAATATATCTCGCGTCTCCATAATGGGTTCTTATTGCACTTTTAAAGCTATCTAACTTCGCCATTGCAATTAGACTAATACCATCAGTTTTACATGAACCTGGAATCCAAGACAAAAACTAATTTTTGATTTTGGTTCTCATCAAAAGTATATTTAATTTTTTTAAAACCTCCTACCGGTTTTCAGATAGCAATGATCAGAAGTATATTTCTTATCTGCCGACTCCCTAACCGTAGTATTTCCAATACATTCACAAGTATTTTCTTCTGAACATTCTAGTAACTTTGTTGGGTCACAGACACCGACATCACTTGTTTCTAGAAACGCTAATAAACGATACGCGTTAACAGATTTCCACGATATTTTCTTAGCGTACTCAGTAATCAATTTTTCCTCTTCGTAGTCGCACGTCGCTCCCCTCTCCAACATGGAAACAGTTTGCAACATCTTGTCTACTTTGTTTTGGACAATTTTACTTTCACATCCTCGCCTATCGTAATTCAGATGACTACTAGATACATCGATGCAAAAATACTGAGGCTGATAATCTGCTTTAAACTCGCAATACGTGGAACTGTCGTAGATTTCATGTATATCATAAAAATCCTCCATACAAGCGTAACCCTCTTTACAGTTACCGTTTTCCAGTACTTCTCCATGAGCATGGCGTTTTATCTCGTTGTTATTTCTTGAATTGCTTACAGTTATTTTTGGCGTGCATTGCGACTCTGGGTGATTTGCCAGTATAAATGAGTCATGAGAATCGGTATAAAATCGTCTCTTTGATGCACTAAAATCCTTATGAAAGTTGTATGTGTCTAAATAATAAGAATAGCTATCATTGTTGTTCGACACTTGACACGTTCCATCGTTTCCTTTGGTATCCGGTAAGCAAGTAGCCACGCATATTAGCGGTTGGGGGCTGAATTCTGGTGGTCTCGAGTATGAGTTTCTTTCGTTTTCCCAAACCACACGACAAACTTTTGATTCCTTTTTACCTCCTAAAATTTTAAAACTAGTTATATTCAAAAATATTTCAATTGACTAAACGTGACTCAAATCTTAATCAAAATAGCAAATCACCCAGTAGATTTTTATACTCTTCAAGCTTATCATTCAAAGTTGCTACATCGGCAACGAAATCTTGTCCAACGGGTGGATTTTTTTCGAGGCCTGCATAAAAATTCCAAAACTCAAGCAACTTTGTTGTATCATTTACGGAACAAGGTTGATCGACATAGGACTGACGTCGTTTAGCGTACTCACTCCTGTACTCCAGTTCGGTGATTAGGTATAGCTCTTTATCATATGCAATGAGCTCAGGTGAAGACAATGGGACAGTTCTCGGATTCACAAATGGTATTACAAAATAGTCCTTGCTAGATAAGTCACCTTCCTCAAATTTGTTTACTATGCCTGTGTATTTAGATCCTCCAGTTATGTATGGGGCTCCTTCCGAAGCGCAAAATCCTATAAGTCTGGAAACTCCAGAGGAAGGTAAGCTCTTGTTTCTCAGATAGCCCCAAAAGTTAAAGCAGGTGCTGAATGGATATAATCCAGCATCATTCAATGGGTCACACCCACCCGAATCAGTAATTAAGTCCAACACACATTCTTCTCCATACTTTAGCGAAGGAATTTTTTCAGTGAAAGGTCCTTTGGAGCTGCTCATGCATGTGGGATACCGGGTGTTTTTAACGGCACATTGGGTGCCCCACTTGCAGCTCTGAGGTTTTTCCAAATTGAAAATGGACTCTGATATTCGTCCGGCCATTGCCTTTAAATTTCCGCTTACGCCAAGATCCATCAATGGACATGGTTGATCTTCTCCATTTTGGACCCTTCTGGACAATCGCATTTCTGTGTACTTGTCGATAATTGCAGTATGGACCAGAGTATGCCGATCCCGGTTTTTTCAGATCGTAATAATTTTGAATGGTAAAGTCCCTGACTTTTTCGTAAGTCACGGAACTGTTCAAACTATTTTTGTAGAGAAGGGTGTAAGCGGGGTCACAAGATTGACCTTGCTTTATTGTCAACTTGGGAAGCACTCCATGTTGAAAAGCGATCACAATTGTGCGGAAGAGGCGTGAAGAACGGTATTTTTCGCGGACAACTTCCGTTGCTTCTTCTAAGTAGGTTCCATGAAGTGGTTTTCCTTGAACTCGTAATGTGAGCCATTGCACGGCTTCTCCAAGAAGTTTATTTCGATCAGGGTGAATGGCCACAGGGGACGCATTTGGGTTTGATGAAGGGACCACACAAATTGTAAAAAGTAAAAGTAATCTGGTGGATGATGTTGGTGACTTCATCTTTAACCGTTATCAATTTTTTATGTTTGTGTAATAGTAATAAGTAGTAAGTAAGCATTCCATTGCAAAAAATTCTATTTGCTAAATCATGCAAGATTCCGAATTTAAAATATCAATTTTATAAAAGTTTGAATGGTGATTGTACATGGTGACCAGTTTTTGATGAATGCTGATAATAAGTATTTGTAAATTCATTCTTCCGAAAATGGTCATTAAACCAATCACGAAGTAATTTCGATTGAACAAGATAGTGCAGTGATAGCTAGAGAAGCAAATAGGCTGCGAAATCTCGGAGAATTTTTTTCACAAATCACTTTACTTTTATTTGAATTAATTTCATCGAGCAATTAGTAGCAAGCTATAGTGAGCATTTGAAATCTATTCCGAATTCCGAAATCGTTTGAGAATAAAACGAGAATGAATAAAAAAGATGTTACTTTGACCGCTGTGGTTCGTTAGATTATTTGATACTTGAAATAGACTTTTTCAAGCCTGCAGTATTAGTACATTATTTTTATATTAGAAACAAGTAAAAATTCAGAGATTATTGCATGTATGACATGATCAATTTCATATTTCGTAATTTTCGTCCACTATTGCAAATTGTCTACATCACTCCGTGGACAGTGCTACCGAAAAAGTCATATCTACTCCAATGGAAAAAACCCCTTAACTGGTGTTATTTTATTTTAGGCATTAAACTTCATGAACTGAATTGTGATCGGAAAACGTCAACAATTGTCTCAAATCATCAGTTTCCTAACAAAGATTTTCTTCATTTATTTCAAAATTTCCCCTTGCAAATTACCAAATATCTTCTATTCATTTTTGACATAATAAAATGTATATTGAAATTAAAATATAATTGACGCATATTTACTTTGTGATTATTTTCTTTCCTTTTTCAACTGAAGAATAAAAATTAGCAGTAAAATCATTTAAAAAGTAAGATAAAACAAATAATAAATTCTTGAATAAGCACAATTTGTACATTATCATCATAAAAGTAAATACAAATTCTTGTTTATGCTGCTTTTAAAATAGACTAAAGGTAAGTATTTAAGTGATCACCTAATATTACCATCTTTTTTAAAAGATTCCTGCCTGCAAACATGCAATTTTCACTCTTCATAAACATTATGCATGCGCGCATCCATATTAAGCATGCGAAAATCCAATAATAATGTCATTTCCTCCTTATATCCGTCTTCCATTTTACCCATCACATCATCTTGCATTCCACCAAACCCATCCAGCCAAAAAAATAAAGCAACAGAGAAAGCATCTTCCACCTTATTCATCCTCCTCACTTATTTGACACTCTCTTTCTCCTTATTTTTTCCCCTCCTCCTTGTACACAAAAACCCTCTAAAAGAATGCACACCCATATAAATCATAATATTTACTTATATTTTTCTCTCCAGAAAACCATCTATTTTACAAATAGGGCCATAAAAAATATCCCTATTTTTCCCAATTCCCAATACACTCAACCATCCTTCATACCAATTTTTTTTATGTACATCTTGAATACCAGGTCATTTACCCCTTTAACATATATTCATACAAAAAATGACCACTGTTACTCTGTATCTTGTACTGTACTGTGAAAGAAGCTACTTTTACAACTTTCGCCAAACACATACATATTTTTTGAAAGTTAGGTGAATTATCTTTTCCCTTCCTTTCTCTTCTGGTTCCATCCAAGTTCACTCGTGTCTCTCGTTTTTTTACCTCTATCCCAAAAAAAATCCAGCTAAAGCCCAAACAAGAGTGAACCCGCCTTTGCCTCTCTCTACTTTTTTATTTCTTTTTTTACCCGGCTTGCCTCTTTCACTCTCCCTCAAAATTGCCTACAGTTAAACTTGTTCCCTGTTTCGTTCAGATAAAAAGACTTTCCTTTCTCTCTCGCATAAGTAATATCCCTCGTATTTTTCATATAAAAGCATGGCTCCATCGCATCGTTCATCATAATATCCAATCCACAACACCAACTTCTACCACAACCTTGCTCACTACTCAACTCACTCCACACTCCCGAGCCGAAAAAATAATACTGGAAAACCCATCAAAGCAGAAGTACACACAGTAAAGTAAAGCAAGTATGCATTTTCCCCCCTTTTCAAAAATATCCACCAGAAAATCAAGAGAGAAAACAGAAAATTGTGTGCATGCATGGCTTGTTGGATGGATAAAGGAAGAAAACTACGAACTGGTCTGGTCTGCTGCTCTAGTACAGTTTTGTATACCCGGTTGTTATTGATCGATCCACTACTAACCAACCAAGCTTTTTGTAGATAGTAGATAGTAAAGTAAGTATAAAAAAAGCTTGTGTGAGTGTGTGTGTATCGTGTGCTGTTGTAGATGTGGAGAAAGTTGTTGCCGTGCCGAGTATCGCGCCGCCGTGGTGGAGGTGGTCGTTCGTTCGTTCCTCTTTTCTCTGATGGCTTGGTTGGGAGAAGAACGAAGCTCAGTGGAAAAGTTCAGTGGAGAAAAATTGGGAGAGTATAGTTCTAGCAGCTCTTGTCTAGCTAGCTGTTGTGTTCACTCAGGCTTGCTTGCATGATGTTGGTAGGGTTTTGGTGGCAGAGCAGAGAGGCAGTGGTGGTGGTGATGGTGATGAGGATGATGATGATGGTTGTACGATCATCATCAAGGAAAAAAGGTAGTGGGTATAGTGGAATGGCATGGTTGAAGGGAAAAAGGCGTATAAGCAAAGTTAAATGACATGATGAAGAAAGAAAGGGGAAAAAGGAAAGAAAAAAGTTAAAACTGTATTTATTATATAAAGACAGAAAGAAAAATAAAGACTGTTTTTTTTGGGTGGTGGTGGTATTCCATGTGTTGGAAGCATGTATGGTGGTGGTATACGTAATTTAAAAGGAGAAATCTGTGGAGGGTGATTTTAAGGCTGGATAATACCATATTTATCACAAAAAATAATAAGAAGAAAGCGTACTTGAATTTAAAAATAGGAGATTTTTTCAGGAATATATGGTTTTAGGTTAATTAAAAAAGGAGTGTAAGTATTTACTTTTGAAACACTTTCAAAATAGTTTTCTATTTATTTTCTATGAAATCTTATGTAAGAATGTATGCATTCACGAATGCCTGTTTTTTATCAAAAGGAAGACTTGGTTTTAGCATGTGTATACATGCTTAAGTGAGAGAGAGAGCATGGAGGGAAAAGTAGGCTCTTTAATAGACAGGAAACACTTTTCTCTCTTTTCCTTTTTTTAACGTTGCGATTTCATTTCATTTTCTTTCATTTTTCTTCATTCTATTTTGCATACAGTGAAATCTAAATGTAGTCACCCCATTCATTTCTCTTCTTTTGTATGTCTTTTTTTCTCTTCTGTTCTTTGTGTATTTATTTTTTTGCAAAAAGTCCAGTCCAGTAACAGTTAAGCTTGAGCTGTTGAGCGGATTAAGTAACCGCCACTACTACTAATACCCCTTTGCATCACCAGAAGCAATACATACAATGCATTGAACAAAATTAGAATGATTTGGAATAATATTTTGAGGAAATCGTGTTTTGTATGCAAAGACGACTATTAAAATAATCTACTACGTTGGCCGATTTACCGTATAGATAGATGGTACGGTTATGTCTGTGTCAAAATAATTATTTGTGTAAACTGCAATTTACAATTTAAAAATTATTCGCAGTTTAAATTTTACTTCCAATGAAAACATCACCTCGCCTTCTTAGTTTCTTCCAATACTTATCTTTCACTGTACAATATATTATATACCTACTTTTTAGTATACATAGCTTTACACTGTGAACTCTCTCTGAGAACACGGGTCTCTGTTCTTGGTTCTCCTCCCTCTACTCCTTTCTTCTTCACTACACCAGACCATGCGAGAGCAATAGCCATCATCACAGCCATGAACCAAGTAGTACTACTATTTTTTTCCCATGTCCTTTCTCTTCTTCCTCACTTACTTTTCTCCATCCACCAAAAAGTTGCCTCTTGACTTGCCCATTTCATTTTTTTTCCTCAGCAAAGTAAAGTAAGCATTTCAACTTCCACTCAACCCAAACCCAAAAATTCAACTCAGCATTCAGCATACACATAAGACACAGTCTTTTTTTTCTTCCCAAGTCTACTATTTACTCAACCAAACCAATGCAATGCAATAGGCAATCTCTATTCCCAACATTTTTCCTTCTTCACCTTCTTTTTTTTCTCTTATGAACATTTTTTTTCTAGATTTTTTTGCAAAGTAAATATAACACTAGGAAAAAATATATATACATTCTTATAGACACTTGACTTGGTTTTATCCCTTTAGAAAATAAATACTTTGGAAAAAAACCATATAAACCGTTCATATAATCATCATCATCAGCCCAAAAATAAAATTATAGCGATTCAGCAGGTTTTTCTCCAGAGAAGTCTAAAAACTCAAGTACACAAATAAAAATACACACACATTTATGCATTTTTTCTCCTTCTCTAGCAACAGTGGTTGGAGAACAGCAACTCTTCAAATAAAAATTTATGTAAACTTCTTCATGATTTTTTTCTATTTCTCTCACTCATTCCATAGCTTAAATTGTGCAGGAACACGCATCTAAACCATCATTATCATCATCAAAGGCAGCAAAGGAGAAAAAATCTAATGAAACCGATCAGCATTTTTATTGCCACAAAACTATAAAAAATAAATATTCTATATCCCTCTATGTATGTATTTTAATGGGCTATTTTAATAATACTTCACCGAAAAAAAAACTTTTGTAATCAATACGCTTAAAGTTGAAGTGTTTCCCAAGCAATTGTTTTCTAAAGAAATGGATCATAAAGTAAATTCCAACAAAGCCATTTTTACAAATAAAAACTAAATCAGCAAAAATTACAAAATAAATTATTCTTAAAAATTTGTAAATTCCTCATTTATTTTTTAAATCAAAACAATTACGCATTAAATCCTCTTTTCTCCTTCTTTTTTCGCAATAAAAAAATCTTCCTATTTTACTCCCTCATACAATAGTAATTACTTTGTACAATTCGCAATTATTATTACAGTTCGCACACTGTTTGTACATTTGTATCCCTTTTTTATTATATTTACTTTCTCATTCACTCTCACCCACCCCATTCATTTCTCTTCTTTTGTATGTCTTTTTTTCTCTTCTGTTCTTTGTGTATTTATTATTTTGCAAAAAGTCCAGTCCAGTAACAGTTAAGCTTGAGCTGTTGAGCGGATTAAGTAACCGCCACTACTACTAATACCCCTTGCATCACCAGCAGCACTACCACCACACACACTACTTATTATTGCCATTGCATTGCATACTTTTTTTGCCTCTGGAGAAAGTTTACACTTTTTTCGTTCCCATTGAAAATAATACGGCGCTTTGATATTCTTATTATTAGGATTCTTTTATTTCTTCTCTCCTGCTGCTTATGTCCATGTGTGTGTGATGTGATCATTATTGTTACAGGGAAAAGAGAACAAAAAAATGCAAAAAAAATATAGTGAAATCTCAACACAATATACATTCTAGTCAAAATATCAAATTAAAAATTTGCATGAAACAAAAATATTTCAAGCTGCACAAAATTAAATTGTGAAATTTAAAAAAAACGACTTTTTATGAAAGGTTGACTATGTAGAGGTTTCACTGTACTGACAAATTGTGTAGAAAGAAGGACAACGATGATGATGATGGGAATCAAGAGGAAAGCTGAGGATGATAGTGAAAGCACAGCTAGCAAAAAAACATATGTATATATGGAAGCAAAATGAAGCTACTATTTTACTACAAGAACCTTGCCTGCTGCTGCTGCCGTGCCTGGTTTTTTTGTATTGTTAACTAAACATGGTAGGATACCCGGGGACAAGGCGCATAAAGAACAAGAGACAAGGAGTGCGAGTGAGTGTGTGTGTCTGAGTAAAGTAGGTAGGATAATAGTATATTATATTTGGTTGGGCAATGCAATATTCGGGTTTTCTTCTCTTGCCTTTTCCCTTTGCCTGTCAGTTAGTTTGCTGGTGTGCTGTGTGCTTGCCTCTATCATTGCCACTGCCACACACACACTTTACACACAACCACAACAACTCAGCAACGGCAAATAGCACAACATACAGGGAAAGAAGAAAAAAAGGGAGAAAATACTTTTATTTTCAGTTGGATAGTGCACCAGCAGCAGAGAAAATAGGAGAATAGATTGTATGTTTGAGTGAGAAGAAAAAATTATTGGATATGGTAGAAAAAAAATGTATATCTATCTAAGTGAGTAAAGTGAAAGTTAGTAAAAAAGGCGGTTTTGGTGTGCTAGTTGATTAGTTAAAATTAAAATGTAGTTTAAACTAATTACCAACATTTGCGTGGGCGGATTTAAAATAAATAGCGTGTTGAACCGGATTCATTTTGAAGAAGAACACAAAAAAATCGATTAAAAAGTCAACTTGACTGTTTTTCCTCTTAATTTAAATAAATGAGTGTGTGTTTAGTGTTTTATAAGTCGTTGTACGTGAGAAAATCCTCTTAAAATATATTGTATAAGTCAAGCCAACGGACACGTACAACACGACGACGGTGGTGGTGTGCACAACTTTCCAAAAGACTCACTCAAGAAGGATTCCAAGAAAATTATATTTTATCAGAAATTAGCATCTCATTCATCTTTTCTTATTCATTCATATCATTTTACCGTACCATAGTTTTTCTTTTCTCCACATTTTCCTTTCAAGTTGAATCTAAAGCATTGTGAGTATTATATGTACACAATGTTTTGTTTATTTGTACTATATTGATAATATCCGAGAGACTGCCTCCTTTTTTGCTCTTTCAACATACTACTGTTCTTACTACTTGTGCTGCTTTTGTATTTATTGACATTGGGAATAATATTGGGCAAGACCCGCATCATCAACATCATCATCATCACCATCATCATAACCGTACAAACGAGAGAGAGAAAAGCTGTTTGTTTTTCTTTCTTCTCTCTATTTTTACTCATTGCATTCACATCATCATCATCGTCATCATCATATCTCCAATGCCATCATCATTATCAAAAGGATTTGTATTGTGTACGTGATAATGACTGATGTACGTACAATGTTAAATCTCAATGCTCACATATTTGTGGAGTCCCAACTAATAAATAAATAGTCAAGTCAAACATGGAAAATGCATATTATTCTATTTAACTTTGGAGAAAGTATGCTTGTATAAATGAATTGTGCGGTTTTGGTTTTTTTCTAATGTCGTGCTACTGATTTGGATATGACGAGGACTGAGAGAGATGTGATGTTATTTAATCTTGTGCATTAAACATATATGCACAGTGCACAAAATAAAACGGACAAATCTAACCGATTTTTTTGCTAATAGATTTTTTTAACGTACAAAAAGTCAAAAGAGGAATGTTATCAAATCATAATGCAAAAGTAGGGAACGAAACCTAGATTCGTTCTTGGAGTACTTGAAAAAAGAACAAAGCCGCAAAAATGGCTAATGGAATGATGGATATTCGGAGAAAAGTTTTGAGAAGTGAGGACAAAGCAGAAAAACTAGATTGAATTACAGTAAAAAAAATTATCTGGGGTTTTTTGCGTGTGTGAGAGTGAGTGAGCGACAAAAGAATATAAATCAAAGTGGGGAAAAAATATAATATTATTTTGAAAAAATGTGGGATTCCAAGAAAAAAATGGAATCAAATTTCACTAAAGGAAAGTGTAAAGAAGGCGCAGAGAAAAATAGATAAATAAGTTTTGTTACATGTTTATATTTTCTTTTCTGAATAAATAAGTAAAAAAGAGAAGGAGAGGAAAAAATAAGCTATAAAAAATGGATGCGGAATCGGGTCCCATCCGCTGCGACTCATCGCTGAGCGTAGTCAAAATCCAAACTGTGGGAGAACAAGGGAAAGGTGGTAGGAACAAGCGTCTCTTGGCAAAACACAAATTTAGCGATCCGGAAATCGAAGAGTTGTATCAGCTCCACTCTGCAAATCAAAAGAAGACAGAGTTGTTTCGCTGTTTTTTGTACTGCATACTTTTCTACAGTTTGGTGCACATTGTGGTCTATGCGGCGTGGATTGGGAGGAATCCTGTTGTGTTTGGAGGGGGTGGGGGAGAAGAAGAGGATCATCATCATGATAGGTATGAAGGGGGTGGTGGACATCCGGTTGTTGGTGGGGATGGCATGGTCACTCAAACAGGTAAGATTTTTAAGCATACATAATTAGGTTCCTTTTTAAAATCCCGGATCTTCTTAAAAATGAATACAAATCCGGGATTTCAAATATTTACTCTTAGCCGACTTAACTGCGGCCGAAACACCGGAAACTATGACACTCCACACCTACACGACAATGTTGGAACAATCTCATAATCGTCTGCAGAAGAGCGTGTTTCATGTGGATGATACGTCAGATCTTCTTCAGTATTCTGCACTGGCTGGGGCGGGTATACCTGCCAAAAAGTCTTTAGAGGACAGCACAACAACGAGAGCCTCAACTCAAAAATATGTTCAAACGACAAATCATCGTCGACAAGGTAGCTTACCAAATAAAAGGGTTATGAGCTTACCATCATCTTCATCATCATCGTTACCACCTCAACAACCACTAAAAAGTGGTAGTCATCATAATCGTTTTAATAATGGAGCAGCCCCACAACTGCCCGTAAAGCCGGTTCCACCACCGCCACTAAACAAAATAAACTCTGTGGAGAATGAAGGTGACTCGGTGGATGATGATGATGATGACGGAGAAGAGGAGGAAAATGACTCCAGAGAGTCTCCAGAGATAATTGGACAAATAGATAAAAAATCTATTGTCCCACCACCTATAAAGCCATTACCTCCACCACCTTATCATCGGCTTCACTTGTATCACCGCTCATCTCCTTCTTCATCTGGTGGAGTGGGTGGCGGTGGAGGTTCTTCATCAAGCTTTTGGAGACCATCCTCAAACCATTTTATTTTAAAGCGAAGATTAAGTAAAAGAAGTGTGGTGACCAGAGGTCTACGTCGGTATTCTTCCCCTAATTCCATTAATGCTCGCCATGGTAATGGAATAATGGCTTCTGCGTATAGCACCCGGGTCGGCAGTGAATTTACGGATGAGAACCACGAACCCCCGGAACCGGGCAATGCCTACTTTGTCATTTTCCTTTTATGCTTGCTAACAGCATGTGCATTCATCGTGACATTTATGCTGTTACCTTTTCGAAGTTGTCCTCGAAATCATCACGTTCCTGTGCTCATTTGGTCGTTAACCATTTTGTGCAGTGTGGCTTGCAATGTGGAAAGCTCTGTGCATCCGAGACTGGCACTGGGATGGATTCTTCTGGAAACTTTTTTGATTTGGATTACTCTGCCGTTGAAATTGAGAACGGCGCTGTTTTATACGACGACTTTGGCAGTTGTCTATATTGTCGTTATGGGGGTTAGGGAAAGGGCGAGGCCGTGGTTGGGAAGACAGGTGAGTTGCGTATATTTAGTTTGAATTGGTGGCGGTGGAGAGAGAAAAAAGAAGAAAGAAATTTTCATTATAGCTTCCTTTAAGACGACATGTCAAGTCAAGTCTAGTCAAGTGAATTGAATTGGGAGATTCTGATTGTGATTTTGTGAGAAGGCGGCGTTGGAGGTGTATAGTATGGAAGGCGTATGGGTTGCGTTAGAAAATAGGATTATGATAATGTGGTCGTTCGTGTGCTTAGATAGATATGGGAAGCACTTGTTGTTTGTTTAGCTAGTGTATTATTTTTTTAACATCAAGGGAATAGCCGAAATTTTAAGGCGTTCTCCGGGTGTAGGTAGGTGTCCATCTTTTCATTCGTTTATCCACTTGTCACAAAGTTTACACAGATTAAATTACCAGGAGCATCTAGAATTGACTCCATCTTCCAGAGGGTCACAGTTGGGTGGGAAGATAAATATTTTTCTATTGCGTCTATAGTAACAAACAGCCATTCCATTAGAGTGGAATATTAAACTTGTTGATTAAAGTGCATCTTGGCTACATCCGGTTTCACGCCTTGTTTTGCATGCCATCATGCAAGAGATATTATGGAAATGGGAATCTTAATGTTGCATACTTTACTTTTAGATGCGAATGCGAGCATATAAATGGATAAATGTAAAAAGATGGAGTAAAGTCGACAAAGCAAAAGGAACGCAAGAGTAGATTAGATTTTGCCTCGTGTTTGTCATTGGCCATGAAACTAAATTTAGTGACGTAGTTGAGTGGGGTACAGTTGAATAATTCTTAAGGAGGAATTGAATATCAAAAGTGTAATATGTAATATCAAAGAATTGAGTTTCAAGTGGAGAAACTAGTATAGTATATTAGTTTACCTGAGAGAATAGATAATCGAATGCATTATCAAAAATTTATGTGAAAACGATGACGATGAGGATATTCAAGCACAGATATCCTGTTTCTCAAAAGTTGAAGGTTAAGCATACATTTTTAGCGAGTAAAAAATGGGGAAAATTTAGAGGAAGGAACGCAGAATGAAATGAAATTTTCTTTTTAAAAATGCCCATATTCAATATTATGCCCAAGTTAATTTGAGGTTAAATTTATATTTAAAGATTGCGGCAGATATAATTCTGATAATTATCACAAATATCCTGGGCATGTTGGAGTTTTACCTGAGTGATAAGAAGCAAAGGAGGGCTTTCATTGACACAAGACAATCTCTCGAGATGAAGTTAGTTATTGAGGAGCAAGCCAAGGAGCAGGTACAAATTCATTATACCAAAAATAATAGAAACGCTTGTAAATTCCGAAAATAGGCCATAAATCCTGATAGCATAAATAATTGGCTATTTTTTAGGAACGGCTTCTCCTTTCCGTTCTTCCTGAGCACTTGGCTTTGAAAATGCGTCAAGACTTGGGTGAGGCGACAGATGGACAGTTCAAAAAAATTTACATGAGTAGACATGAAAATGTCAGGTGAGTTATTTTTTTGATGCTACTATCAACTAACTATTGTCATCCTTGTATAGTATGTCATAAACAAATAAATTTTCTTCAATGGATTAATATTTAATAAAAACATGTTCGGTTTTGTGGTGGTGTTGGTGATGGCGACGGTAAATATGTCATGTCATTTTATACTCATTTTTTTTCTCTTTTAAATTTTTCCAGCATACTTTACGCCGATATTGTTGGCTTTACAGCCATTTCCTCAACATACTCAGCTTCCGAGCTTGTCAAAATTCTGAACGAGTTGTTTGCTACTTTTGACAAGTTGGCAGAAGTACGTTTTAAACATAAATTATGTATATTTATTTTTCTCCAAAATTGTGAAAATAGAACTAAATATCTGATACACTTTTTTGTATATTTATTGCAGAAATACAGTCAAATTCGTATTAAAATTTTGGGAGACTGTTACTACTGTATTTGTGGAGGTAAGCGAAAAAAACCATACAGAAGAAAAACCATGAAAAATAATCATGATGAGCCATAAAACACATTTTGTTAATATCAAACCGTATTTTATGACTGGGCTTATTTAAAGCTAAAAGAAAATAGAAGCCATATGGCAAATGGTATGGTAAAAATAATAATAGCACCGGCAATAAAAAATTGCTACCGTTGGTCTGTATGCTACTGGTCATTAATAAAATATCAACGGGGACCAGTGATTAAAATACAGTGAAACATGTACATTGGAAACAATTCTCAGAATATCCAACCATCCATTTATCATTTTGTGAAATGACAAGTAGAAGAAAACCCCAAATTTTAAATGGATATATTTTTGCACATGTTTCACTGTATTAATTGTGGAGACCAGTTGGCTGGGGTAGATCTTCATTTTATGGTCAGTCCAGTCCAGTCTATTATATATTTTTTTCTGTTTTTATCTCTCTCTAATCCAAACTCATATAGCTCCTGAAGAGCGAGAGGACCATGCAATTCTCTGCGTTCATATGGGTCTCTCGATGGTGAAGGCAATCAAGTATGTTCGGGAGAAAACCAAAAGTTCGGTGGACATGCGGGTGGGTATCCACACGGGCGCAATACTCGCCGGCGTTTTAGGACAACGTCAATGGCAATTTGACATATACTCGAAGGATGTCGAGTTGGCAAATAAAATGGAGAGCAGTGGGAAACCAGGGTAAGTCAAACAAACAGAAAATAATACACATTAGAAAAAAGAAAACCACCTCTATTCAGTCTATGAAGTCAAGTCAAGTCAGAAAAGAAAAAAAGAGGAAGGAAAAGTGCATTTTATTCTTGGGGAAATAGATATGTAGTCTGTATCGATTACCCAACCAACCACAATAGAAAAAGACGAAAAACCAAGTTTGTTGATTTCATATCTTCTACTTCTACCCAAAAAAGCTACTATGCCATGTTATGCCATATTAGACCTGTATAACAATACGATGAACAAACGTGTCATATAATAATGTCGTTTTTTGGGAGTTTGTCAATAGTTAATGTGCTTATAAATACGGTCGGTATGAATGTACATTAGGTTATATGATACATTTAAAGATATTCTTTGGGAAACCCATTTTATAAATATGTACGTAAGCTTATGGTGTTTAGCTTCTCTGGTCAAGCTTGCTTGCTTTTACTTAAAAGACTGACTGGACAATCGAATAAATACACACTTTGGTCAAAATATATGAAAAAGTCATGAAAAATGCAATAATTATCGTGTTACTTTTTTCGATGCCTTTTTACCTTCTCTTCTTGGAATTTTGAAAGCTGTTAAGCTATAAATTTATTATGGATGGATGATGGAGTGACGAGAATGGTTATTTTTAGTTGACTACATCGTCTATAGTCTATTGATAAGCAGAAAATAACATTTTTACGTGCAAATTTGCACGGAAAAAAATTATATGGAACATGTTTGCTACTTTGTGTGTATTATTTTTTTTGGCTTGGTTTTCCTCAAAGGAAGCCAACTTTCTCTTTGATGATATTATTTTTAAACCTAAAAATGACAAGTGTACAGTGAACTGTTATAAAAAGTAATAATAATTTTCACAGAAAATAAGTACGTAGGTGTGTAGCCCTTATTTTTTTTCAACATAATATTATAGTCTCTGTGAAGTTGCAACATCATCTCTCTTTATAATTTACAATAACAATATGGAAATTAGACAAGCCCACACTACTCAGACAAGAGAAGAGACAGGGACAAAAGCATCCATTCGCCAAAAATACATAGTAGGACAAAATCAGCCAAGTAGGAAATGTCCACACATGCATAAAAAATAAACTGGATGTTCAGTAAAGTAGTTCAAAGAAAGGTTTTCTTCTCTTGGCTTCTCGTTTTCTTGAAAAAGCCAAGAGAGAGAGAGACAAGTCAAGAGAAAAGCATTGGAAATGACAACCAATTTCCAATTATGTTTACCAGACACGCATCACTGGTGGTAGTGGCACATAATGTGTATACCTAAATGATATACAGTGAAAATTCACCATAAAAAGCTTTAAGATAAATACTTCAGTTCAATGTTTCATAATTCTTTCAAGGTTTTCCTGTATACATGGTCATTTGACATTTTTTGAAACAAAATAATATGAAATGTGAACGTTTTTATTTGAAACAGGTTATTATTTTCATGTTCCACTGTATCATTAAATGTATAATAGCAAAAGTAATACAATAAATATGTATCTTAACAAATAAATTTTGTTTTTGTCTTGTCTTTTTATAGCCGCGTCCATATATCAGAGGTCACGTTGAGCTTTCTCAACGAAGGTTTCGAGGTTGAGCCCGCACACGGGGAAAAGCGAGAAGAGATCTTGAGAATAGCTGGAATCAAAACCTACTTCATTGTGCGTCCCATTAAGCCAGTACGTTACCTTTTTACTTTCTACCAACCACTTAAAAAAGTATTTTTTCTCTTATGTACTTCCAACCACACATAACAAGAAAGAGAAAGAAAGACAGAGAGATAGACCATTAGTTTAATAGCAGAGATCACTACCACAAAAGAACAGAGAGAGAGAGACAAGAAGAGTCAAAAAGACAAAAGCACACAATTCATTTTTAATCGTAATTGCCTTCTATAGTCAATTAGCTAACTAAACACACTCAAAACACAAACATACATAACATTAGTTACTTAACATTGTCAATATATGCTCAGTAAATAAAAAAGGTTAATGTACTGGGGTATTTTATGAGTCGTCACAAGTAGTACTTTTAACAACAGGTTTTCTAAAATATTGAATAATTGTTGTGGTGTGCCGACTCTTTCCAAATATGGACAAGCGAGCTGATTTCACAGCGCATGCAGATTGTCCTTTGTCTATTGTATTCGGTGCTAAATTGAATACTAAAATATAATAAATTTATAGTTCCGGGAAAGCAGCACAGGAATAACGGAAAATGGTGATTTGCCTGATGACACGGCAGTCATTACGAAAGATTTTCCTTCAGACTTGCACTCAACCTTTGCGGAGGATTCTAATGTAAGTAGGATGAATTACCCATTATTAAATTAAACTACAATGAAATTCTTCATATAAACTACATACTTCATCCTATCAATGTATTTTATATGCAAGTTTCACCATATGTCATGATATTTCTCTATGAAAATCAAACCAAAAAAGATAAGACGTTTTTTCTAAAAGGAGAAAGTAGAGTGAGAAAAGTACTCTCTCTTCTCCTCTTCTTCTCTTGCTCTACTTCATTCTAATCTTTTGCAATATTTTTTTTTCTTTCTTAAAAAACACTTAACTGCCACTACACTTTACTTGAACATGGATGGGTATATATATGAATCTGTGGGGATGGCGATGGTGTCTGTTGCTGTCTTCTCTGATTACTTTTCACCCTTTCACTCTTGCCAACTTGGTTTCTCTACACTTTACACTGCGATGCTACTACTCTCTCCATCTCTCTCCAGAGTGCTATCGAAGAATCTAATGTTCATGGGAAACAGACTGAATTAGAGGCGTACCGGTTGAGACTCAAAGAAGAACTTTTATCACGAGATGGATACAAGTGAGTTTCTCTAAAAAATATATTATGGGGCTGTTCACACTTCAAACGCAATAAATTTTTATGAAAAATCGGGGCAATATGCTACAAAAATTATTTCATGCGAAATATTTAAGCAAAAGTTGTCTCGTAAAATAAAATATATGTATATCTATTAGGTGTGAACATTCCCATTAATATAAAAAACTTTCCCTCTCGCAACTGAGCTGAAGCTCTCATAATTCGCCATTTCCTTTTGTTGGAAATTTTTTTCTTCTCAAAATGTGTAATTTCCTCTCTCTCTCTTTTCGTCTTCCTCGTTTCTTAGGGACTTGTCACGTCAATCTCACTGGCTCACCCTAAGTTTCCGTGACTCTACAAAAGAGACAGAGTTCACTCGCCATAAGGACGCATACGCTGGCATTTACTATGGAGCATGTCCTTGTGCTCTTGTTGCTGTGGCGTTGTCTGCATTCAGCGTCATCTCATTTACAATTATTGGGCTAGTGGTTTTGCTCGTGGGACTAGTATTTTTGGCGTTAATTACCACATTTTCAGCTTGTGAAACATCGCCAATGAAAAGTCGCTTGAAGGTGAATGAAATTAAAACATAATGTGTATACTTTATATTCATTAAGGTGCCCACCCGTTCATAACATATTTGATGTAAACTTTATGTATAAATTGTATATTAATTTTTCTATACAGAAAATGTCAAGCTTGATGGAATCAATTTGTTCCCTGGAATCCGAACTTTGGGTTCGTCGTCTTGTATCCGTTTTAGGCACATTGATATTAACAGCAGCCAATGTGGCTTTTATGGTAAAAACCTTCTTTTTTATCATGTCAAAGCAGAAGTTACACTCACATGCCATTTTTTATGACACCAGTGCTTTTCTATTTCTACAATGTGTATGTACACTCTCTTCTCTGTTGATTGAATAGATACCCTGTCTGGAGACAAAAGTATGCTCACCCAGCACCTCTCTCTCAGACGGTGAAGTTGAAGAGCCCTTGGTTCTACCCAATCGGGGTCTCCCAGGTCAACATGATGACTGCCGGCTTCCTGTCTTTTTTATCCCTTTCGCGGCAGTTATCCTCTTTGGCATTACTCTTCTCACTTATCTCGGATTCTGGCTCAAGTCACTGATCATCATCTCCATTCTCCTGCTACATGCTGTTCTCATGCTTGTGACACCACTTAAGGCTGAGATGGAGTGTAGTGAGAGGCTCGTATTCAACGATGAATACAGGTACATATGTCTATTTTACATGCAAATAGATATGGGAACGTTCACATACCAAACCATAAATTCAAATTTTCTTTACAAAAAAGACTCACAAAGAGCTTCCTCCTTTTATTTTTATTTTGACAACGTATTTAATAAACAGCTCCTTACATTTTATCCTTTGATCCGATCAATATTCCAATTTTTCATCTTTTCTCAACTTTCCTCTCAGTTCTCGGCTTAGAGAATAAAAGAGAAAGAGAGAGCTTTACTCTTCTCCATACCGGTGAACCGTGAGAATTTCCACAGATGCCTTTCTCTGATATTTATTTCGAAGACTTTATACCTAACTACCTTGCCTGGTGCCCTTGGCATTGCATTATCCCCTCTCGCCTCCCCCCACTCCCCATATTTTCATACGTTATCTTTTTTTCCTCATTCAGAAAAAAAATATTAGATTTTTTATATTCTTTCAAAACAAAATGACTTTTTTCCCTTACTTCTTGTTAAAAAATCTTTTTATATTATATTTTTTGTGTGTTTAGACTCATTCCAGTTTACTGCTACTTGACTCTCTTTGCTGGAGTGGCTTTCGCCGGATTATTCAGTCTGAACCGACGGGTAAGAAGATAAAAATAAGCATTTATATTATCATGTCATATCATATCATCAAGAGACACGACGTATCATATTACTAGTATGGTGCAGTAAAAGCAAAAAAGCAGAGTATGAGACGAACGAGCATTTAACATACTGCTCATAAAAACACAAATTGCATTACATTTTTTATGGCAGCATAAGAATGAAAATGATGATCTGTAAGTTTTTCTTTGGGAGAGAAGCTACAATTTTCTTTTGGAAATAATATGGTCGTTAGATTTTTATTGGTGAAATGAGAAACGAAACTTGTTTGTATGGAGATTATTTTATGAGTTTTTCGCACATTTTTAATAATATGGTTTGTTTTCTTCTTTTTTTAGCTTGAGAAGTCAGCTAGAGTGCTGTTCCTGTGGAAAACGGAAGTAGAGCATAAGAGAGAGACGGCGACACAGTTGCGACAGAAAAATGAAGCTTTGGTGAGTATATTAAATTTTAAACTAAAAGTACACAATCACTTCTTTTAATTACGATGAATCCAAGTTCAAAGAGCAACATTTTTTAATTTATTGAAATCAAGATGATGGTATTGACAAAAGTCTTAAAACCAATGTAATTTGAAATTACGTATTATACAATTGAAAGTTTGAGTGATAATCGGTCATGAAAACACTCAAATTCGATGGTTCATAAGAGTTAACCGCCGGTAAAAATTAGAAGTCATATTTTGTAATTTTTTACAGAAGCAGATGTTTTTGTTTAACTATTTGTATAAAAACATTGAATCAAATCGAAGTTCTCAGGTGCATTACCGCTGGATCCGTATAGATCTTGTCTTGTCAGGGCCTAATAACTAACATGAATGTATGAAATTAGATGAGATATATTCCAGAAATACCAATGCTGCGATTTATAAATGCGGACATAACTTTTATTCACCAGGCTATTAATCTACATTTAAATTTAAACATATAAAACTGATTTATAAAAGAAATACAAATGAAAAAATGGATCAAGGTACACAAAAGAAAAGCCAGGAGAAAGCAGCTACTAACACGAATTTAAAAAGAAAAACTTCCATGCATAAAAATACTCTCGAAAGTTGAAATACACTTACTTCCACGCGTTAATTTTTGACTTGGGAAATGAAAAAACCTTAGATAAGCTTGCAAGCTTCACTATGAAGTTAATGCGTTAAATAAAAAATTCTGCAATTTTGTCTGACAAAAAATGCAATCAAGTCGTGAACATAAATAATATTTTTGAACGAGAACTTGTTTTGCATTAGCAATGCAATGAAACTGCTATAAAACTAGAGAAGATCAATAATTTAGATAGAAAAAGAGTGATACCAGCCTAATTGATGTTTTATGAAGGGTTTGTTTTGAAATCACATCTATGCTAAAACTACTTTCACTGCAAAACAGCTTAATAACGATAATGGCAACGCACGATCTGCTCTTCATATTGTAATTTGTAATGTTTATGATTTATCAATGAAATATGTGCGTAGTCAAATATGTAGGTAGCTATGAAACACGATGAACATCGTGTAATTAAATACGCTATGTAATCTATACCATGCTACATACGCAACATGGATGTATGGTGTATTATGTATTTCTTGTGTATTCTATTGTGTCATGTCATGTCATAATCATTAAATGACGATCATCTCTTTTTACCACGCACCCAGGTGTACAATATCCTACCTCCTCACGTGGCTAC
>JAQFXM010002667.1:0-23606 GCA_034693345.1 Entomobrya multifasciata
AAAATATGAATCATTTTGTGGTTTGTTTGTAAATACAAAATCAATGCATTTTAAAAATAGCGGGCATGATCAGTTCAAGCTCAGATTTACCCATAGCCCTGGTCTTGAGTCAGAATGTCGATTTGGGCAGGTCCGAAAAAAAACACAGTCGGATTGTATTGAAGATTGTAGCTTGTCCGCTGAGTACTGATCTACAATCTTCAATACAAATCTCACGACTACAATCCGATTTTGCAACCTATCTATTTTAGCAACTTTGTGCGATATTGCTCGTGTTTGATCTTCATGTTTTCAAAATATAACCTCGAAGTTTTTGCTTCATGAGGGGGCAATTATGAAGAATGATGTGTTCCGTGAAGTAATATATCAGTTGATCTGTTGAATGATTTCTTTGTGAAATGAGTCTACCTCTACCTACCTTTTGTACAGACTTGCTGATTAATAGCACGATGGCATGTGCATACCTACAAAGAGGAAACGGGTATTTTTGGGATACTAAATTAGAGGCTGATGCATGCTTTGATGACAGATCAAAAACAATATAGCTTCACGTCATTTGGGTAGTCGTGTCGTGGATCAACCTTTTTAATCATCCTATCAATGGCCAAATTTATTTATAATTATGTATAATGTCACAATAAATTATAGTACTACACACTTACTCCCCATTTACGTGACAATAATGATGATGTGCACAAACAAAGGTATTATTATTCCCTTTCAAAACTTTACAAGCGTGGATCACGGTATGCCACATAAATTGGGTTTTTAAAATTCTAAAAAATACCAAATTACAAAAATGAAAGGCCACGGATCAATGCTTGTAACTTTCTGGGTTCGTAGTAGTTCGTATTTCGTATCTGGTATGTCTGATATCAATGTTATCTAAATTAACTGTGCCTTTGTCCGGAAAGAAATTGCATGTGAATGCCTTCGTTGCAGAAACGATATATGCAAAACGAATATACGATTTCCGTATAAAAATCTTTTAAACTATGATGTATGCATAACCCATAAATCTATAAATAACTGATAATGAGGCATTTTGTGAAAAAATGTGAAAAAGTCTGGCTAGTGTGTCTTGAAATTCGTCATTTCACTTCAAAAGAGAAATCATTTCACTCTTCAAATTCAGGAGTATGTGTGACAATATGAAAATCGAGTCGAGTCATTATAAATATGGCAGGAAAATGGCCCTGTAATTCGTCAGCATTGTCACCAATAAGGCAAAAAAAATTTCAACACCTAATTATGGTCAATTAATGTAAAGAAAAGGAACTGATTTACCATTTAATAGTATATGAAACGCAAGGGCTACTCAGTCCATGAATGAGAAAATAGTAGAATGATAACTTACATGGAAATGTCCGGATCCTTGTCACTTATGTAGCAGTATTTTTCAAAACTTTGTTTCACTCTTTCAAAAAATGTCACGCAAATGAATAAAATCTTCTAAAATTAGAGTTTTTATGTCTGTAAAAGCCTTAAAATCACTAGAAAACGTACACGTAACAAAATTAATGACGTTACTTATATTACAAACTAGAGAGCAATTTGACAGATGAGCAAATTACATGTGAAACGCTTCAGTGCAGTTGAGGGAAGAGCCTTTTGTGCCTGGTCAGACTCTGTCAAGCAACTTCACTCACCCAAGTGCAGGTTGTTGCCGTTGTTGGTACTGAAGTTCAGATTTTCATTTATAATGATGCTGGCAACCTGGCAGTCTAAATAGACAGTTGTAGACTTGCAGAGATGAAGTCGGTGTGTGATAATGGTATATAGCGACCAGGCTGTTTTACTGTAAAAGGTAGTCAAAAAGTAATATCATGTAAAATACCTGCGCTGCGCTATGAATAATCCCAAGTTTTTCTTGCAGTGTGATCGGTACAGTGGTTGTCAGTCAGCTTTTTAGGTAGTTTTTTACGATGCTCCTTCTGAACTTCCCTTTGTTGGGACGTTGATAGGTAGGCATAGGCATACAAGTTCTGGTGCATACACCTTACAATTACAATATATAATGTAAATGGGGATTACTGACTGCTGAGAGTATGTTCGAATGCACGTAGCAGGTATTTCGACTTACCTGAAAATGTACAGGATTGCCATTTTTTAGGTTACCTGTAAAGTGGGTGCAGATATTCGTACAATATTATCGTGGTCACGTACGCCTCAAAATATTTGCTATATAATCGCCACTACCGACAAGATTGTTTTTTGAAACAAACAAGAATTTTACATGGTGGAGAATCATAAATCTAGATACATTGAAGGTAATGCAAGAAACGTCAAATCTCAGTTCAAAAAAGAGCTTTCTTTAAAGAATAAAAAAAATTTCTTTGAAAAATAGATACTTTTTTGCATTTTCAAGTATGCATGTCGGTTGGCAATCGGCCTTGTTAATCTTGTTGAACATGTGTGTGTATGCATTAGCATCGAAATGTATTTACATTTAGACGATTTTACGGGGATATTTATTCAAGAGTTTTTAGGCAACATTGTTGCTGCATTGTCATTTATTTGCGGAAAAGATAATTCCATCAATGCTTTTAAGGAGAATGGATAAAATGTATATACAAAATCTTATTTAACCGACTGTTGTGTAATTTCGTCCTGCTAAGAGTTGGTTTGCCAGTATGTAATTTGTATGGATTTGTCGTTACATCATACAAAGTCAATTTCAAATCTCTTGCTGATAGCTGGAGTACGGAAGGATACTAGAAAGATACAAAAACGAAAAAGTAATCTTTGAAACAGGTTTTTTCGAAATTTGCCAACCCAGAACAACCCAAACCCCTTTAACTTAAACGTGTATAAATCGTTTCGTTTATATTCTGGTGTGTTATTTTTTGTTGCTCTAAAACGAGGGCTTTGACTTTCGATTTCAAGATACAAACTGACTAAAACTAATATGGCTTTTATACACATTACGGGACCAAATCAAAAACATTGTCAATGACTTTCTTCTCTAGTATTTTTTTACTATAAAAATTCTTCAATGCATATAAAATGTAATTCTATGTATAAATTGGATAGCATATGCATAGCTTGAATTTTGCAGTATAGAACGAAACTTGTAACGGCTGTAGTGTAATGTCATATTTCATTTGACTTTTTTCAATAGTACAAAAATGTTATAGATTGACTCGTTAGTGATCCAAAGCATTTGTTTGTATTCATTTTCCATGAAATTCTAAAAAAAACTGTACTCACATAATTTCACAGGCCTCCCAAAAAGTAGAAGAAAAAGTGGACAACAATGAAAATGAATTACAAAGCTTCATTTTGGTACGCTTTCTATGAGAAAGTCAAGATCTTTTTCTTTACAAGGTCCGCAGTCATTTTGAACATGTCTTTCGTTGTTAACCCTACTCTACTAACACAAATTAAAACAATTGTCGATTGTCTGTGCATCTAAATAGCTGACACTTCTAGGACTAACTCGAAAACTAAGAACATTTAAGTAAATCTTTTGCATCGAAATGATTAAAGAAATTTCTTCCTTCTGATATTTCTAATTTGAAAAAATACATTAAATACCAAAGCACCTCTTTAAAATGCATGAAATTGAATCGAAGAAAGAAGTACACCAATGAAAAACAATTTGACACATCTCACGAGTTTCATTACATTT
The DNA here is from genome assembly GCA_034693345.1 of Entomobrya multifasciata. NCBI lineage: Eukaryota > Metazoa > Arthropoda > Collembola > Entomobryomorpha > Entomobryidae > Entomobrya > Entomobrya multifasciata. The sequence continues at coordinate 3,632 of JAQFXM010002667.1, forward strand.
TTTATTTGTACATTTTGAGAAAACATGAACAAACTACATATCTTGCTGTTATTTCGCACAACTTTTTACATTTCTTTTGTTTAAACTCTTCTCGGTACAGTTCTTTAACAAGTAACTGTGGTCCTCCTCCCACAATGCTGACATAGTTGATCAAACTTCCCCTGTTCAACGACAACAATGGATTGGAAACAATGCATACGTCAGGCATTATTGCACCAAACTGGTTGCATTACTATCTTCATACTGTCGATCTAAATAGAATGTTGGATCCATCCAAGATGTTAAATCTAGCAAAGTTGTATTTTTGGTAAACCAACCACTCTCTCCATCCCAAGCCTTCAAAGGATTTTCACCCAAGACAATTAGAATCCACAGTGCACTGATCAAACATCCTACCAAAAACGCTGTACCCCACGTGGCAAGAAATAACTTGAATTCTTCGTCGAATGCTTCAGCAAGGCAAATCAAGAGAAACGTTAACAAGTAGCCGATTATAGCCATAACTGTAATGAGAGAAAACATGGATAGAAATCCGTGAAATCCATGATTTGCCTGATTTTCATAGTAGATGGCTGTGAGCTGGGAAAATAGCAAAATTATCCCACTTCCCATCCAATAGAAAGGAAAAAGTAGTCCGTATTTTCCAATATCCTTGACCCAATTTTGTAAGGCAGTTACTACAAAAGGGCTACATGCAATGACTGATGCAAATATCCATCCAAAAATGATAGGGTATGGAATTTGGAGAATAAAATCATTGAAAATTTTCGGTTCCTCATCGTCAACAACAGTTACTGTTTCGTTGAATACAATGTTAGCATTTCCCATGATTGTGTGGAATTACGAATATTTTAACGAAGATGGAACGAAATATTTAATCTGAATTCAAAATGTACACATGAAAGAGATCATTACTGATAAATTCCCTGATTTATGTTGGTATCAAATGACATGGAAATCGCGTAATTTCTGGAAGGTGTGAAGTTTCAGAAAGGCAATAAATTAGAGTTGAGCGAAGGAATTAATTGAGTTTATACAATATATCGACATGTATTTTAGAGTTGTAATTTTATTATCATTAATATTGGCTTATCATACAATCATGATTTTTACATTGCAGCATTGGCAGTTTCTGAGTTAGTACTTTTTACCAACTACTACTATTATACAGAGTCATATACATTTTTTGTAGTTTTTCTGTGACCAACCATTATATTAGGTGAAATGATGTATGTATCATTCCATCTTAATATATTTACTTACATGGTCATTAATTTCTTACTTGCTATTGGTGATGTTTTCTAAATCTATAATTAGTCACTTCTTATCATTAAAATTTTACCGTTAGAGTACATGGTTAAAATTATAGTTAAATGTATGGATTTAACCTACAAGCTTACAGACAACGTCTTAGTTGACAAATGACAAGAAGTTGATGTAAGCGTTCTAAAAAATCACAATAATCATATCACAATCGAAATCTCTTTGGTAAAATGTCATACAGCAACCATGCAGGACAACAAAAAATCTCACTGCCTTATCTTTTTGTAAAGTAAAGTGAATGATATGGCTTTGGACGAAGTATCATGGCTGGTGATGCTAAAAATTGGAAAAGCTAATAATAAAACAAAAATTATATAGATACCTTGTAATATCATGTCCTCAAAGCAAGTATACTTAGCATTAGGACAGAAAGCAGTGCTTCCGATGACCTCAACGTTAAGGCCGCTGATTGACTATGTTCTGTCACTGGTGTAGATGGGGTACTAGCTGGAGAAGATATATCTTCAGTAGTAGTAGTGGGGCGAGTTGAGACTTCACCCCCCGGCGTTGAACTGGAGGCTTCTGTGCTCGTACTTGTAGTAGTAGAACTAGTTGTAGAAGTTGAAGATGGCTCCGTGGAAGTTGAGGTGGAACTTGAGGACGGCTCAGTGGAAGTTGAGGTGGAACTTGAGGGCGGCTCAGTGGAAGTTGAGGTGGAACTTGAGGACGGCTCTGTGGAAGTTGAGGTTGAACTTGAGGACGGCTCAGTAGAAGTTGAGGTTGAACTTGAGGACGGCTCAGTGGAAGTTGAGGTGGAACTTGAGGATGGCTCAGTGGAAGTTGAGGTGGAACTTGAGGACGACTCCGTGGAAGTTGAGGTGGAACTTGAGGATGGCTCAGTGGAAGTTGAGGTGGAACTTGAGGACGGCTCCGTGGAAGTTGAGGTGGAACTTGAGGACGGCTCAGTGGAAGTTGAGGTGGAACTTGAGGACGACTCCGTGGAAGTTGAGGTGGAACTTGAGGACGGCTCAGTGGAAGTTGAGGTTGAACTTGAGGACGGCTCAGTAGAAGTACTTGTAGGATCAGGATTATCAGAGGTTACTGGTGGTAATGTTGTGGAAGGGACGGTTGAAGAAATGTCCCCTTCTGTTGTTGTAGAAGTGGGAAGGGATGTGGTAGCTTCTTTTTCTGTAGTTGAGCTAGGAGAGGTTACAGGCGGTTCTGTTGTTGTAGGTGAGGCGGTAGAAGTAGAAGTGCTCTCTTCTGTGGTAGATGTACTACTGGAGGGGTTGGTTGATGTGGACGATTCTGTGGTAGTACTTGTACTGCTGGTATCCGTTATGTCTGATGTGATTGGTGGCGCCACTGTTGTGGTCGAAGATATGTCTTCTTCAGTGGTCGTTGTGGGAAAGGATGAGGAGGTGGAGGGCTCTGTGGTCGTACTTGATGTAGTACTTATGATAGGGTCCGTGATATCAGTTGTAGTTGGAGGGATCGTGGAAGAGAAACCTTCTTCAGTTGTTGTAGTGGAGAGGGATGTGGTAGGTGATTCCGTGGTAGTACTGCTAATGATGGGATCTGTAACATCCGAAGTTGTACTGCTAGGTGAGTTGGTCGAAGTGGAACCTTCTGTAGGACTAGGTGTGATATCTTCGTCTGGAGTTGAACTAGGCACTTCTGTAGTTGTGCTGGTTGTACTACTACCAATCGGATCTGTAATATCAGAGGTAACTGGCGGTGATGTTGTTGTGGGAGAGGGAGTCGAAGATATGTCTTCTGTAGTTGACGTAATGGTAGTTGAGCTGGATGGCTGTGCGGTTGTACTACTACCGATGGGATCAGTAATATCAGAGGTAACTGGAGGGGATGTTGTTGTTGTGGGAGAAATAGTCGAAGAAATATCTCCCTCAGTTGTGGATGGCGATAGAGTCGTGGTAATTGGCAGCTCAGTATTTTCAGTGGTCGTACTTGTGGGTGACGGAGTGCTTGATGAGGTGGGTATGATAGGCTCGTCTGTTTCTTCAGATTCCTCAGTTGTTGTTGGGAAAGGAGACTCTGTTGTTGAGGCGGTCGAAGGCCAAGGAAACTCAGTCGTTGAAGTGGTCGATGATGAAGGAAGTTCAGTCGATGAGGTTGTCGATGACGAAGGAAACTCAGTAGTTGTGGTAGGCGGCCTAGTGGTGGTGGTAGTTGGTGATGGAACAATTTCACCTTCTTCTGATGGAACCACTCCAACAACGTTTGACGGACCACCCTAATTTAGTTTGAAGCGATTATTTATCACATTTAGCGTACATCACATTTAGGAAAGTAAAAATGCGCATATAATATTTGCATACCTTTTGACCACCGTATATGGCTTCCACAGCATAATATGGAACAGCTTTAGATGCGGCATTAAAATGTATGTTGACTGGTGTTCCTGGAGCTTCTCCTCGTTGAATGATGAGTAGCTTTGTTAAATCTGTTGACCCTATAAAGTTATCGACATGTGGGGCCATATAAATTCGGAATTCCTCGGCTGAAAGAAATAGAATAAATGACACGATTAATAGTATGCTCCAGGCTCCAAATGTGAGAAAACGTGCAGGAACCCTCAAAAAATGGTATTTTATCATTATGAAATATCATATTCACTAAATTCACTCACGTGTTTCATCAGATCCTAGAAGTCTTGGGCTTGTGAATTCAAACTCCAAGTTAAAATTTGGGAATGTTTTCACCGCAAAATCAAGTATTCTCGTTGGTTTTCCCTAATAAAAATACGAAAAGTTTCATCAAGTAAATTAATGAGCAAGTAAATAACATTGTCATATATAAAACTTGAAAAAAACTAAGCTCCATACGGGTTTAAAAGTGCCAGCGTTCTCTACAGCGATGCTGCTTTGCAAGTCTTGAGAACGAGAGAACGATGCTCTGGGAACTGCAGAGGCGCATCTTGGCTTGCTGGAGTTCTTGCATCCATAATTAATCTGATTTATTTGCATGAGACCTCCAGCATGATTTACAATTCTGATATCCTGGAATGAACTTCCAGTTGGGTTGCTCACTCCAACCGCAGTTACAGAAATCCGATATAAGCCATTTTCCAATGGAGTAAAGACGCCTGAATATATTCCATCGTGCTCTGAAACATCAGGTACTCCTCGACCATCGTCACTCAGAGGAATTGTCCAATCTCCCAAATGATTATTGTGTTCCCCACCAAGTCTGATCAAGGCAGTTACATTTTCCAAGCCAAGCACTCGTTGTTGATTCATCTCAATTTTTGCGAATATAGCAAATGGAACTATTTTCAAGCCTTGGTCGCTCATATCCACGTAATTATACTGGCCAGCAGATGTAGAAACGTCAACTGTGATAGATTGGCTGTTGAAAATCATATCCGCGTCAATGTCACTAACACGTGGTGTTGGTCTATCAGTGTGTGCGGTCACCACAAGGAAGAAACGACACTCGTTAACTTTCTCCGTGTGACAGCCATGTTTTAGAGACCACAAGGAGCCCTATTAAAACATTTCAGAAGTTCGCTATCAAACACTGTATGTTTTGTGCAAAATCCAATTTCACAAAATGTTTGTAAAAAGATAAAAGTTTTACCTGAGTTGGATTATTAATTACATAAGTAAATACAATTCTTCGTGTCAAATCAGCGTTTTCATCCCATTCTCCCTTCTGAATAAGCTGCATTGTCGCATGTTCCCCCGATAGCTGTTCAAGATAAATATCAGTTTCCACCATTTGCTTATGAGTTGTCAAATGGATCTTTACAATGTTGGCGTTGTCATAAATTGGTATTTCAATGGATTCGTGTGGTTTTGTATACTGCTTTTGAGTCTGCAAAAGTAATTCATACGTAAAAAAAATTTACTATTTTTGTTCATCCAATATAAACTAAATTTGTTTTTATACAATGCAGACATTTTACGTACCACCCAACTAGATATGGAATTCATAATGCTGGACTGTTCTAATTTTTCTTGAATTCCTGATAAAACCTTTTCCAGCTTTCTTGCCGTATTTACAGTGTCATTTATCATGTGATATTGCCCATTGGTTGCACTGACAAGAGTTTGAAGATTGGTGTATGGGGTATGTTCCCCTTGTTGAGATTCAATAGCAAAAACCTGAATACGACTATCCTCTTTTACGCTGGCAATAACTTCTTGCTCAAACGTAATTTTATCTGAAGGAAAAATAAAATTAAAAGTTGATAAAAATGCATTCGAACATTTCAAGTAAAGTCATAAAATCAAATGTCATTGCTCCATCATATACCAAATGTATTGGGACCAGCTCCACGTTTTACCACAAGTAGAACAGTGCCGGCTTGATGGTTCCTTTGTTTTATTTGTTCAACAACTTCTTGTATTGCCAGGCCAAAATCCCGAACGACTGGTCCGTCTGGATGGGATGATTCACTCAAAACTCTACAAGTAGAAACACAAGTAAAAAAAATCGTACATTTTTAAATGAGTTTTTGTCGGTGCAATAAATACAAGATTTATGAGATTTTTTTACGGATTCGGTTTTTACAACAAGTGATGCATTTACCTTTCAATGTCATTAAATACCGAAGAAATTGGAGCCCAGCCAATTTCTTCTTTGACATAGTAATGATTTTTGCCTTGATTGGTGTGGGGGTATGTTCCAACAGCAATATTGATTCGTTCGAGAGTAGGATAACTGACAAATATGTTTAGTGCTGCCATTGCCTCTTTTAATACCTTTTCTGGTGTCTAGTAATCAGCAAAGAAAATATTATGAAGACAGCTATTTTTAAAGGTTTGCAGTAAAAAATTGTAAATAGCAAAGCAACATACCACCGTTCTTCCTCGGTCAAGCAAAACATAAAATTCCGGTGATCTCGATTCTTTCATTACTCTGAACTTTGGCAGCGCAACACTTTCGGTACATACTTTAGTAGCTTTGTAGTCATCACTTTCCCTAATAACTTCCCACACACTACGATGTCCACAGAAAAGGTTTTGTCGGTTTGGGGCAACATAATTGTGGGTTTTACTGTCACAAAATTCGGTCACCGAGTCCAACCAGTGCAAATGCATTAAGGAGGAATTTGCAGCGTTGGAAGGTGATGGAATAAAGCGGCAGTCATCGTCTGGGCTCTCTGCTCCGTATGGGTCACAACGTTCAGATATTTCACCATCACTTAAATTGAAAATTTACGAGGAAATTAAATATTTTTTGCCTTGATTGTTAATAATTTGAGAATTGTGAACAGAGATACATAAAAAATGTTCTTACAAAGTACGGAAAGAGCCGTTTATTTCTTCGTTGGAACATCCTGTTGCCTCCCATTTTGGTTCAAAAGACGGATACACATAAAAGTAAGGGAATTTAGTATCTCCGGGAATGCCATGCTCTTCCCAAACGCCAAACCGGTATCTTGCCCAAAGATTTACCATTGCTTTGCCTATTAACATAATTTTCTGACTCGTAAAACTTGTTTTTGAAAACCTTCTCGAGACTAAGAAAATATTTTTATGCATCATGCATACCAATTGCTCCATATAATCCGCCTCTAGGAACTTTGAAGAATTTGTCTGGAAGCTCAACGTACAAGCCCGAAGTACCACATGGATTAGGATTTACAACGTTTGGGGACTCTACATCATGAGTGATGCGAATTTCAGAGCCCAGCAATGTTTGCCTGTATAAAATGCTGGAACATTAGTAAATGGCCCTTGTGGACTTTTTAAAAACCAATTTACATTACAAGCTTACCATGTAGCAGTGTCAAAATTGCTAACTGTCCACCAATGACCTGGAACAAGCACATCCACAGAGTTTATGTAAAATCTGCGATGGGTTGTTTTCCAGAGTTGAGCCGAAAACTGTTCAACGCCAGACTACAGATAACATGAAAATTTGTTTTTACAATTACAATAGCATGAAATTATCAAAATATGCTTTTAAAATTCTGATAAAAATTTCATTACCCTTATTTCATCCAGAAAATTGCGCACATCCATCGGTTCTGGAGTATTATCCTCTACTCCAATCACAATATCATACCCACCGTTTGAATTTAATCGAATAGCGTCACCAAAAACCGTAAGTGAAATTAGTGCCACCAGCACCTGTAGCAGGTGCCGATGAAAATTAAGCATTTTCATCTTCTGACAATGTTTGGAAATGGGAACACTTTTTGTACTGGAAAATTCTTAAACTTAAAACCCGAAACTACTTAACTATTGATGTACTATTAATTATTGAGACTATGAAGTCAAATTGGTAGATTGATCAACTTAAGATAACCGAAAGCTTCTGAATTAAAAGTTTTAAAATGTTGCTGCTTTTTATATGATTTCCATTGAAGCGTTATTTTGATTCATAGTGTTTTCATTAAACTTTTCCATTAATATTTATTTATTTAAATGTGTGTCAATATCTGTGATAAATATTGTATCATTCATGATTCATGCCGTTTTTGGACATTTTTGCTCTTATGAAAAATTGCATACACTTTTCAAAGTTTATTCGCTATGATGAGCTCCTCTACATCTGTGTATATTTGGTCAGTTTTATGATAACACTTGAAACTTTGGAACTCAGCATCAGAGTAACCTGGATTAGCTTGAACTGCTTTGTTTGCCAGACGTAAGCATATTAGCGTTAGCTATGAAAGTAGTAGCAAATCGGAAGTGTTATTTTAAGTTCATTTGTTTTGTCAACACATCTGCGTTGAACCAGTTATGCATGTCTGTTTGTGATAATCGGAAGTTACATATTGATAACCCAATCAGCAAAAATAATATCGGAAGTTGCAATTTGATTTATTGGTATTGCTGTAATTATAATCCAGCTACGTAACTTACTTTAGTGCAGTTTTTATTGCGATTTCATCCGTTTGGATTTATGCAAATATGCACAAACGTTTTCTGATTATCCCACTGACAAAAAATTGGTTAGTAGTGCAAAGCGGAAATTATATCACTTTCAGTACTGTATCTTTCTATGTATTTTTTGATAATCCAAAATATTTGCACTGAATGATTTCTTTTCACCTTCCTTGTTATAATTTATTGTAATTTCGGTCTCTTACTATGATTCAATGATTCAAATTTTATAATAAACAAGGTTGACTGAAACCTAAACGAATATTCAGTAAACACTACTTAGGCACAGTAAATATCAACCGTCACCAACCACCACACCGGAAGGAAGAAAATAATGATGATGATGAAAGCAATGATACTTTTTTAGATTTAGGCAAGGGCAAAGCCCATAAAACAAAGCCTGGCTTCTTTTGCTTGTGCATATATTGTAATTACAATTCGAATGAAATGAAGCAGTTGAAAAAATGTGTAATTTCTATCCTGCCGGTTATATGAATATTCTCCTAGAAATGTTGAATGTGAGCCGATATTTTTGGATTCCACTTTAGTTGATAGGTGTGAATGTAAACGATTGCACACATGCGGGCTTTCCCTTCTCAAAAGACATGAAAGCTCTCCCTTCTTCTGTGAAGAGGCAGAAGCAGTTCGTTAGAAATTAAAAAATAAAATTTCGCAGTGAAAAGCAATTACCGTGATGAAGATGTGTGTGAGTCGTGAGTTTTAAGTTTATTGCATACAATGAACACATAATTTTTTTGCATGTCTATATTACAAAGCGCGTATGCACGCGAAACGAAGGTTTGGCTTTTGGCATTTGTCGAAGACAAGCCAAGCAAAGTTATAAGGTTGGTCCAGGAACCCCATAATTTGTTCCTACTCATCAGCAGCGTATTTCTCTTTCTTTAGCTCACTCCAAAAAAACCGAAATGAAATCTGTTTCTTTTTCAACTGTGAGCTTTTGTTGCTTATGCATGCCATGACACAGATAGACAAGACAAAACTATCAAAGATAGAAATCTCTGGCTATCTTACATCTTAACTACTGTATCTCTATCTGCAAATATATCTTACACAGTAGCATAGCATAATTAGTAGTGCATCTTGAAATTATTCACCGAGAAAATTGCACAATGCATTCATCCATGTTTACTTTTGATATACTGGGTTTGACTGTAATTTAAGATAAGCTTTCACAAAACGCTGACGCTAAGGTTGCATCTAATCAGCATAATGGTATTGATCCGGTCACACATTTTATCCTTGATAGACATTCTTCATTGCGGTAGACGAAAGTATAGCTGGTTGAATGGGAACATGAAGAATAGTGCAATTCGGTGCAATGAGAATATTTTTGATGAAAACGCGAAGAAGATGGTAATGCAAAACTCCCTTGTTTTGTCAATGCAGTTTCCTTCCCAAAGAATCCACAGGGACTTGTAGGGATTATTGAATCGAAGCCAAAAAGAGAGAAATTAGTTTACTAAACCATAATGTGATCATTATCATCAAAATCCAAGACGATTTGGGTAACGGAATTAGAAAATGATTAAATTATGCATCTCTCTCTCTCTCTCTCGCATCTGCCTTCGCCTAGCTAGTACTTTTGTACTGTATTTAAACTTGCACATAGACACAATGCAAATTACCTAACTCTTTCAAATCCTGGCTGACAAAAAATCTCTACTTCACGCGTGCTTGTTTGCCCTTGTCGACAGAACAAAACAACGACAACGCGACAGAAAAAGACAATTTCAAAATTGAGCTCGTTTTTGCGAATTTAAGAGTGTACACGAGGTCCTGCTTATTGCAAGAGAAATGTAGCTAAATAAAATAATGAATAGAATTAGAACACATCTGTCGTAATCGGTTTCATTTTAAAATAGAAATGAGTTCCATTGTGGATAAGCGTTTACCTGTTGCTTATCCTTGTCTTTTTCCATAAATCTTTCTTGTTTATGGGACAAATACCTACCTGCCCACGATTCATTGTCATTATCGAATGCAGCATCAAAGCTCAAGAAGAAGAAGTAGTGTGCAATATGTGGAATGGAGGAAGTTAGAAATAAGGCCAACCGTGAATGACAACAAGCCTGTCATCAAAAAAAATTAGAAACGGCAGCTCTAGGTTTGCAAACGATGATGCTACATGCTCTTTGCAAAAAAATCACCCGAGAAAAGAGAGATGCTGTCTGGTTAAAATTGAAAACGAAATTATCTTGATGTACATGCCTTGATTACGTTACGGCTTGCCATGCTCATTGTACAACGTGCAATTGTGATTTGTGAAACTGAAACGGATGATGTAAACTAGGTCGTAAATATTTTTATTTTTGCGTGTCTAAACTATTTTATGCGGATCCTTGCCAAGGAAAACAATTCGCGTCAAAAGATACTTGATTTGTTTCGTTTTGTCAGTACATTTCATTGGGTCAGGTGTTGTCATTTAATTTCTTGTATGAAAGAAAAAAATCGTGAGCTTTTTGTCTGAAATATAAATTAATTCCAAATTTCATGTTTTTTATGTGACGTCAACGAGCGATATTTGAAACATGCAAACAATAGCTAAAATGTAGGTAGAAATATTTTAATAAAAGTAATAGGACAATGTATGGAAACAATTACAACTTTCAACAAATGCATGCAATTATAGTAGGATAGAAGCTCTTGGGGTTTGTGGGGGAGGATTAATTTTTGCTGTATTAGAGGTTTTTCTCCGCTTCCATATGAAATAGGCAGTCGCAATAATTATGATAACTGCTACAATAACAGCTATTGTAATTACAGCAATGCCTCCTCCTGTTTTCGCCCATGGCTTTTCTTCAGAAGGAGTTGTGTCAGTTGAAATTGGAGTCGAAGAAGAAGTAGTGGAAGAGGTCGTTGGGGTAGTGGAAGGGGTCGTTGTGGTAGTGGAAGGGGTCGTCGTGGTAGTGGAAGGGGTCGTTGTGGTAGTGGAAGGGGTCGATGTAGTAGAGGAAGGGGTCGTTGGAGTAGATGAAGGGGTCGTTGGAGAAGAAGTAGGGGTTGTTGGTGTAGAAGAAGGGGTTGTTGGAGTAGAAGTAGGGGTCGTTGGGGTAGAAGGGGTTGTTGGAGTAGAGGAAGGGGTCGTCGGTGATGATGGGGGAGTTGTTTGGGTAGATGAAGGTGTTGTATGTGTAGTTATATCTTGCCTTATCGTTATCACTGCAACCGAGGATATTTTACTCTGAATTTAAATAAAACATTGTATTATTTAAAATCATTCTTGCCATTTATCCTATTCACTATTCCCAATTGGTAGTGGAATACAATTGACAATTACAAACTCACATGTAGACCGTTATATACGGAACGAATTGCATAAAAAGTTGTTTCAGTTGGCCTAACTATCTGAAGTTGTTCCACTGAACCTGGACGGCCTGGCCTACTTGTCAGTCCCAGAATCTGATCTTGGTTTTCGAAGTCAGTGATCAAGCTTTCCTTATTGTCAGATTGCCTGATGTCGTACGACGAAACTGTCAGACAAGAAATCGAGGATTGTATGTTGAGTAGCTCAAGTGAGACATGAAATAGAGAATACTATTAATTTACTTGTGACTCACCACTGAGCAGTGTTCCAGGCACTGCCGGAGCGATCCAAATCATTTTTATTGTACTGGTATCTTGGGTAGGGGTAACTAGAAACGTGGAAATTTTAGTAGGTTCCGGCTAACAGACAACAGATAAAGTATATTCATACTTTAGTAAAGAGTGTATATGATAGAATTTTTGTCCAATTGTTTAACATAAATTAAATCAATTCTAACAATGTAACCAGATGCTCCTGAAACTTGTAAATCCGTGGACAGGTCTATGTGTCGAATGAAATCTACAGGTAAATTTGCCATGTTGCATGATACCCCAGAACATCCCATATCGCTTTGATCCACTGGAAGAAGTTTTGTGTAGTGCCTTTCGCTTGCAAAAATTGACAATTTTGATTTTTTAATCGCGTAATCAACATCACTTTCTATTAAAATAGAAAATTTGTAATTTCCGTTTCTCGATGGAACGAAATATCCTGAATAAACTCCATCAAAAATATCTTCATCGGGTGTTCCTTCGCCATTGTCTATTAAATTAACGAACGAGATCTTTGTACTATCACTTGTATCAGTAATATGAGCAACGACTTGTGCGTTTTGAACAGGAATGCCAGAGTGCAATATCTAAAAGTTCAAGAAATGCAATCATAGTTAGGTAAAGGTCCTTCATCAAATATTATTATGTAAGGAAGTGGAATAAACCTTGGCGAATATGACCACAGGCCCGTTGTTTGGCAAATCAATTGAAGAATTTTGAGTACTCAGAAAAGCTGATATTGTGATATTTTGAGTGTCAGAGGGTATAACATCCGTACGCACCAACATTGATCCATAACAAGTTACACAATTTACTCTAATTAAAGCTTCAGAAAAGTTTGCAATTTTGTCATACGGCATTTCCAGCAAATACGTCCATTTGCTCCCACTTTCTTGCCAATCTTGTTTCTTTCTGAACACCACATCTGTTAGAGTTTCACTTGTGGACGTACTAATTCCTTCGACAGAAAAATTGTTTGATGAAAGCATAGCATCACTTGTGGAAAAATATGCTTCAACCTTCCCAGGATTGTTCTGCGGAGTAAAAGTTGCTGATTTTGGCACCTTAAATCTTGTAATTGATCCCGATGAAACGGTTGATTTGATGAGCTAGTAAAGATGGAATGATTTTTAATTTTTTGGGGTATCGAAAGCTTTCGTGATGTGAAAATAGTTTATCTGTCATGAGTTTCTTACAGTTTGGAAGTTCTTTTTCAATTCAACGTAATTTTCATCTAAAATATTTCCCATAAACCAGAACAAATTCGATAGAGATGACTGCGCTTCTCCTGAGCTAGAAATTACTGTGTAGACTCCTCCGGTACTTTTAGCCAAATCAGCAAAGTGAGCATAGTCAGTGTGATTTGATATGCGAAGCTCAACAGTGTTGAAGATTATGCCCTGTTCATTGAGAGCATTTAGCACATCTGGTTCCGGGACGTAACTAGCTTTTGTGTAAAACAATTATTAATCTGTAGTAGGTTAAACTTTTTTAAACCGATAATTTGTACAAAATCGTTGAGAAAGAATACCGAAATTGGACAAATCAGCTCCATACTTTACAAGCAGCATTACTACTCCATTTGGTGGAGATTTTGCTTTGATCCTTTCTACGGCTGTCAAGATGGCCTTGGGAATATTTCTTTGAAGTGGACCGTCCATACGAAGACTCCCGATGGCACTTTATTTTTAACATGATTAAGGTCAGTTATGGTCATGGTTGGAACAATGTATGAATTATATATTATTTTACGAGACAGCCTACTCAACAAATTTGTTTAAATTTTCTCCTAAACTGGACCACTCAATTTCGTCTTTGAAACTGTCATCACCTCCTTGTAAATCTGGAAATGTTCCCAGCGCAGCTACGGTTTCCTGTAGCTCGGTACTTCCAAGAAATTCTATGATTGCTCTCGGGATAAAATTTGCGAGGGTAATTGATCCCTAGAATTTTTTTCATACATATGAAAATATGTTCATAAAAATGTAGTTTATGCAAGTAGTAGCTTTAGTTCTAATCGTGCTGCTTGTTTTTATGTTTTACCAACCTCGATGCTACCTCGGTCCAAAAGAATATATAAAGATGGCTTCTTACTCTGTTGGACAATTTGAAATGTAACAGGTGGAAGTTCGTTAACAGGACTGGTGACCATTTGGTAATCTGTTGTCTCTCGAATAACTTCCCATACACTCTTATGGTCACACAAGGCGTTTTGTCTATTCGAAGACAATTTGTCATGATTTTCAGCATCACAAAAATTCACGATGGAATCAATCCAATGAAAATGCATTAATGATGTTGTGGCGCTTGTGGATTGATCAGGGATAAACCGACATGTTGAAGATGAATTGAGCGTATCTGATGCTGAGCATGGCAAATATTCAATGTCCCTAAAAATGATTAATTTCATCACATTTTTTCTCAACATATTTCAAAAACGACACTGACTTTCTCTTGGCTGGTATGTGTTTCTGGTCTACTTACAAGTAACTTCCGGAAATCGGCTTATCCGAGCATCCAGTTACTTCCCACTCATCAGTGACTGGGTCCATGTAAGTGTATGGGTATTTTACATCCCCAACGTACCCATGCTCCTCATATACACCCCATCGATAAACAGCCCATAAATTTAGAAGTACTTTCCCTAATATAATACCAATTTTATTTAGTTTATAACAAACAAAGAGAAAGTATTTGGCATGATTTGTCTTACAATGTGGACCATAGTCTCCAGTTTGAGAGTCATTGAAAAAAGACAACGGAAACTCAATAAACTTTCCAGGTTTTCCACAAGAAAATGGATTTTCAGAGCGTGGTCGTTGCACCAATGAAGAAATTTTTATGGAGGCCGTTTCAAAACTTTGGCTGTCATTTAACAAATCAATCATACATTTTTTTAGCTCACAGTAGAAAAGAAAACTCATATATGTATGCTTCAAACTATTGTAAACTTTATTTGAAAAATACAAAAGAACGAATGCTCACTAACTTCACAGCATCGGTAGAATTAAACCCGGTCCAATTGCTTGGAAGTAAAATATCTACTGATTTTATGTAAAACTGATGCCTGGAAGCTTCCCATAATTTTTCTGAAAAATTTATCAGTGATGTCTGTAATTTAAAATAAAATGCATTAAAGTAATAGAGAGATAAGAACTTAGAAAATGTACTGATGAATTTTTGGATCTTACTTTTATATTTTCAATTAAAATTAGTGAAATGGAGCTATTTGGTTCTTGTGTATTTTCAGGAAATGCTACAAGAATTGTGTAGCCGCCTGTTGAGTCTGAAAAATTTGAATCGGAAGCAGTTGCTGCAAACTTTAATGCAACAAGTAAAAGGAAAATGCTAGAAGAAATTAGTTGTGCCATTACTAATTTCATAACTTATTTCTATTGAACCAACAAATCAACACGTGAGCAGGAAGATTTATTTTGGAATGCTGAAGACCTTGCTTACGATTTACATTTATGGTATATGAATTATCGATCCGTCGGATCTTTTTTGTTTTTTTACTAATTACAAACTCATATTTCGGTTTAGTCTTTGTATGGCGCTTGATAAGAAAGATTTCTATTGTCCATTAGGATCAAAATCCCATCTATTGAATTAAATAAACCTGTGTGACTGATAAGCGTCTGCCCATAAGGCCACTTCGTTGGCACTGATTCTTTTTCCTGTCTATTTTTAATTCATGGACATGGTCCATCTCATATCTTTTCCTTTTTCATTATCAAAAGTTGTAGTGATTTATTACCAAAAATCACAGTAAAAAAATAAATTCCCGTAATCCTTATTTTGCTGTAGCATAACATGATGACATGATTACGCATGCATTTAATATAGCTGGAATGTGGAATGGAATGCGAAATTTAGTAATTTTTGTAGGTCATTGGTATGCGAAACATACGTTTAATATTAAAACTATTTGGTTTCAAATGGCTTCCTCCAGTTTTAACAAAATATTTGACAAATTATGACGAGCAATAGAGATATTATAAACGAGGTATTAATTCCAACATTAGCAATGGCACTAGAACCATTGCTGGGATCTGTTGGATTTGTTTCGTCCTCGTCAGTTGTCTCAGTAGATTGTTCCGAAGTAGGAGAAGGGGTGGTGGTGGTAGGACCTGATGTTGTCGAGCTGTTACCCTCTGGCGTCGTGGCATTTGTCGAACCTGTGGGGGTGGTAGAAGACGGATCTGTTGGTCCTGATGGGGTAGATGATGAAGGATCCGTTGGTCCTGAAGGGGTAGAAGATGATGGGTCTGTCGGACCTGATGGAGTGGAAGATGATGGGTCTGTCGGACCTGAGGGGGTGGAAGATGATGGGCCTGTCGGACCTGATGGGGTGGAAGACGGATCTGTTGGTCCAGATGGGGTGGTAGAAGCAGTGGTGGGTTCCGATGAAGGGCTTGTTGGAGTAGGAGTTGTTACTGGATCATCCACTACTACTGTTGCAATATTAGAAATTGTACTCTAAAAGAAAATCATGAAAATCAATTTTGCAACCTATTTGCTTTTTCAGAGAGAGTAGTAGTGAAATGTAAAATTATGTTATATGGATGGATGGCATATTACCACTTTTCCTCGATATACTGATCGAATTGCGTAATAGGTTGTTGATGCAGGTGTACCAATATTGACCACTTCCAAACTGATAGGAGGTTTTGGTTTAGTGGGAACCGGAAGTGACGTTTGGTTTTCAAAGTTGTTAATGAGCAGCTCAATGGAAGATGCAGACCGTAACTCGTACGAAGAGACTGGTCAGATAAAAACAATTTTACTCAGTGAGCAACACTGATTGCATTAGATGCTATTAAAGCATTACCTGTTTGAAAACGGCCAGGAATATTAGGTGCTACCCAATACAGATTAACTTGTCCAAGATCCGGTCTTTCAATGGCAAAAAGAGATATGATTTTGTTTGGTGGAGGCTGTAAATGTTTGATAAATTCATTTCAACAATTCAATTGAGACGCATGAAAAAAAAATTTTGTGAAAAATTACAATATATAAAGAGGTTTGAATGACGCTGAAAGTTGAAGACAGTTCCACCGTTTGCGAAAAAGTCCCATTAATAATTTCAGGGTCACAAGATGATGCACTGCAACCGGTGTCGCCTTGATCTATGGGAAGAAGTCTTGAAAACAAGTTTTCATTCAATTTCTTTCGCTGTAATGATCGAACTTTTCTAGAAGGGTTGCTGGTCACTGTTACAGAAAGCCGGAACTGTCCATCGGAGTCTGGAGCAAAGTAAGTGGAATAAATTCCGTCTAACTCCTGTGCATCCGGTGCAAGATCACCCTCATCAAGCAAACGTAGTTCTGAGGTCCGAGAAGAGACGACATCCGTCAATACAGCAATTACTGACGCATATTGAACAGGCTTTCCATTTTTGGTTACCTGATATTTCAAATTAGTCATAAAAATTCAGGCCTTGCATAAACAATCGTGTGCATATGTTTCTCCCTTTGTGAAATCAGCGCAATGCTTTACCTTAGCAAATATTGATACTGGACGACCATTAGACAAGTCAGCTTGATCATTTTCTAGAGAAGTGAAAACTTCTACTTTGACCTCCGATTCCTCACTCGCCTGGACTCGTGCTAATAGGGTACTTGTGCAAGCTGAAGGAATACTGCATGAAAGAACTAGACCGACCTGGCTAACGTTAACAAGTTGGTTCTGAGAAATTTCTAGTTTATAAGTCCATTTACTTCCATCTTCGTTCCAATCAAGAGATTTGGTTAGTGCAAACCGTAAATCAGTTACAGCCATTTCATTTGAATAGCCATTTAGTGAAAAATTAGCTGCTGTCATTTGAGAATTGACTGTGGAAATGAACATTTCGAGGGATCCCTTGATATTAGTTGGCACGGATAAGGTGGTGGATGATGTCAAAGTTTCTTTTCTTAACTGTATGTAGGGAAAATGTATGTTTAGTTAACATCACACATATCAAGTAATTTATCATTACTACACCAGACTCAGACCCATTCTCAAACATTTTGACGTACCGTTTGCCAGTTTTTCCTTAAATCAGTATATTCTGTGATAAGAGTCCGATTTACATAGCTCAGAACATTTCTAATATTTGTCTCTGCCTCGCCAAAGTTATTAAGAGCCACATAACTTCCTGCTGTTGCTCGCGCAAGCCTTGCCAAATGAGAGTAACCCGTATGACCAGGAAAGTTGAGCTCGATTGTATTCAAGATTATATTGTTCTCATTAAAAGCATTAATCACTTCAGCTTCTGGCAGGTAACTTCCTACAGGAAAAAAAGAAAAGAATTTCTCTCAAAATAACTTTATTTCTCTAGACTTATTAAAATGGTTATAAAAGTACCAAAATTTTCCACATCAGCTCCATATTTTACCACCAGCACAACTGCTCCATGTGAGTGGTATACGTTTTTTATTTTTCCAGCAACCGCAATAAGAGCTCTGGAAAAGTCTCTTTCCAATGGACCGTTAGCTTTCAATTGACCTATGGCACTTTATTCCAAATCATACAATTTAATATAAATTACTAACGCTATGTAGTCGGAAAATATAAAATTGTTCTCACTCCAAAAATGTATTTTTATTTGCCCCAAGCTCCGACCACGATACAAGGTCAGTCACTACATCGTTTCCATTACCGGGGAAAGCTCCTACTGCAGCAACAGTATTTTGCAGCGCATTATGAGTAATATAATTCGAAAGAATTCTCGGGATGTTATTTGCAATAGAAAATGATCCCTATCAATTAATTTTTTTAATGTGAGGATTAGATTAAGATGATTAATTAAGTTTACTCCAGTTTATCGTTTTGTCATTTTCTTACTTGTACTAGTCCTTGGTCCAAAAGAATGTAAAGCAATGGTGTAGAGCTGTACTTCAAATGCCTAAATGTCACCGCTGGAACAGATACTTCTCTTGGCGAAGTAACTTTTTCATAATCTGGACTCTCTCGAATGACTTGCCACACACTCTTATGAGAGCATAATGCGTTTTGTTTATTTTGCGTGTGCACATTATGATTGTGCTGGTCACAAAATTCCGTCACTGATTCAATCCAGTGGAAATGCATCAAAGAAGTCGTGGCATTTTGTCCGGTTAAACTTGGAACAAAACGACAATTGTTGGAAATCTCTTCTCCACTTGCACAGGTAACGTCATCAGGATTAGTTCTAAGTAGCATCAACATAAATTATAAATTCTAACCATTTTTAATTATTAACTTGACAAAGACCAATAAAAAGTGTCAACTGACATATCTGAAAATTTTCCAGAAACTGGTTCATCAGTACATCCTGTAACTGTCCATTGGTTAGATCGCAAGTCTCTTGTGATATAAGGGTACTTTTCATCACCAACATAGCCATGTTCCGGATGTACTCCGAAACGAAACATTGCCCAAGTATGAAGCAATGACTTCCCTTCGGATTAGATTTAATGTGCAAACTTTTAAAATCTGATAATTGTTAAACTAAAAGAATTGTATATTTTAAATTGAAGCATGTCTGTATTACAATGTAATCCGTAAGGGCCTTGGTGAGTTACATTAAAGAATGTACTAGGTAGCTCTATGAACTTTCCAGGTTGACCACATACGTTGGGATTATCTACTCGAGGATAAGTTGCGTTTGGAGACAAACGAATGTCAGCATTCTCATAGTTGTGCCTGATCAATATATTAGGATTTTTTAATAATTTAAAGTGAATCATAAAAGATTATATTGCTTGAATTGACTGGATAGCTACAAAAAAGTATCATTTTACGGTATTGCATTATCAGGTGATAAGACATTCCAGTGACTGGGGAAAAGAATGTCAACTGACTTCAAATAGAAATGGTTCTTTGTCGCCACCCACATTCTGGAAGAGAACACGGCCAATGATGTCTGAAAATCATGTAAAGTTAAATTCAAACAACTCAAGAATACATGCGTGATTAGCGTGATGTTAAAAAGAATGCATTTCGCATGTTTAAAGGGAAGTTTACACTTTGCAAAACAGTCATGTGTACTCATCTCAAAAATCTGTCAACCAATCTTACATGTAGCGGGTGACATACATGATAACATAGAATGCGTTGCGTTGTATTAAATGATTTTACAGTGCACTATTTAATTGATAACATGAAAGTGATAATATTCTGAGGAACTACGTAGCCCTGAACGAAACTGGTTATTGACCAGCCATCTTAACAAGAAGTGCCGAAATAGCTCAGTTGGGAGAGCGTTAGACTGAAGATCTAAAGGTCCCTGG
>JAQFXM010002668.1:0-23600 GCA_034693345.1 Entomobrya multifasciata
CAACTTATCAAGCCTCATCAAGCCGTATCAAACTTCGTTGCCTGGCAAGTTTGATACAGCTTGACGGAACTTGACCCAATTCCTCCATGCCTACTTGTGTATCACAATTCTGGAAAAATCCTTGTAATATAAGTATACAGAAATTTTCAGTTCACAAAGCTTTTTACTACCTAAAGAGTTATTAATTCTAAAAAGTAGAAAATATACCTGACAATTAAATGATGACTTGTTCAATTTCCTTGTGTTTAAGATGTCTCTGGAAAGTACATATTAACATTAGCCCTACACGGTGTCGGAAAATCAATCAATGTTAATATCATGATTATATTATTTTGTCTCCCGTGTGTGATTACACATAATAACGGTTGATTAAATTAATTGAACTCAAATGTAATTAACCTTTGCAGGAAGGAAGTATAATACGAGCACACAAACATTTCAACGCGCTGCTTTGCATGTTTACAAAGATCACACAAAATGCGCCTTTCCTTCCTGATCCTAACCACCACAAAAGTCGGCCAAGGGCTTGCATGGGTTCGCTGTTACATCGCGAATATCTCACCTGTAATGGAATGAGCTACAGTGTCTGCAATTATCATTAAGCATAAGCGTTACAAGATTTGTCTTCCTCGTGCAATGACGTTTAAAGTTGTACCATGACTGACAAAATATTTTTGCCCAAACCAAAAGTTGCTGACATTCAAACTTTCGTAGTTGGGATAAAGTACTGCTGAAGAAAATAATTCATTCAATGGGACGCGCTTATATTGGTAATTGTTGTGTATAACAAACGTATATAACTCCAGGTATTTTTGGTATATCTTTCAACCAATTTGTAAAGTATACCTAACCTTATAATAGAAATTTGTTCCATTTTTACCAAATTTACGTGCAAACTTTGTAAAATACTTTGTTGACGCAGCCCTTTTTATTCCAATTGCATGTATTAACTACGAGTTTGGAGGTTACATGCGTAGAAGGAATATAAGGAAGAAGTGGTAACAATTGCAATGCACATTTAAAAATACAACATGCGCTTTTAACAACACTGTTAATTTTTACGCGATGGCAAAAATCAACTCGGCGAGATTTTACATTTTTTACTCTTCGTCCATTTACTCATTTTAACTTTATTTTTTATTTTTCTGTTGAAATAAAAAAGAGGTTTGTCGTATATTTTTGAATTCATTGGGCCAGGTTTAAATTTAGTTAATAAAATTAATCGTAACAACAAAATCAAGAATTTATAATCATCAGATATTTTGAAGATAGTGTAGCTTCATATTTTAAAGAAGTCGCACGTCGCACGCAAGTTTTCGCAAAGGTCCAGCGTTTTCTACACTAGAAGATGCTTCAGGCAAATCGATTTCTGATGAGATTACATGCATATGCTCGTAAAAAATTAAAAGTAACATTCATTTGAATTTTAAAGTTGAAATTGTCCTTACCATGAATTGAACCCATTGTTTTCAAGAACCATTTTTGTAAAAAAAAAAGCTTGCAGCATAAAATTCCCGTTTCATTCATTCAGGAATACAAGAGGTAACAGGAGATAAGAATGATTACCAATTAAAATAACATCGTATGACTCTAAATGATCAAGGTGAGAATAAGCATTAAGATTTAAAAAGCGTACGTGTTGACGTGGATTGTAATATAATATTAAAAAACAAACAAAGATGATTTTCATACTTAAGTCGGAAGTCTGACTGTTAGTGACACGGCTCGTGCACAATATATTACCTGTGAAGCGAACTTCTGCAGCATCTTCCATTGTACCAAAACAAACCCACATTGTTGAACATGTTGGTAGTACTAACCTTAACAATGACAGAAACTAGTTAACCTTCATCAAAGATGAGATCCAAGCGCAAATCTTAATGAAATACATTTTTATATGGCGTGTTGTGCATAAGAATGATCTTGTTGATTGTTATCAAGTCATTGTCACATACAGACAAAAAAATGCAATAAAAAATTCGGTTGTTCATTCATCTTCAAATGCGTCACCACAAAAATCTAAGTCTTCGTCTTCCGTTTATAATTACAATTTATTTTTAAACA
Organism: Entomobrya multifasciata; assembly: GCA_034693345.1. NCBI lineage: Eukaryota > Metazoa > Arthropoda > Collembola > Entomobryomorpha > Entomobryidae > Entomobrya > Entomobrya multifasciata. The sequence goes on from JAQFXM010002668.1 coordinate 2,065, forward strand.
GTTTCAATGCAGAAATATACACATGCAACTTTCCTTCAACGACTACGTAACTTTTTGTATTAGCGATTCTATTAAATTTAACCCAGTTAAAATTTGTCACAAATTCGTACTACATATTGCAAATTGCAAATAGTGTATTTACTCATTCGTTTACATTTATTTTTGGTGCTTGTTTTTTTACATTATTGTACCATCATTATTTTTGATACCTACAAATGTGCACAAAGCACGCGAAGCAATAAATCATTTTTGTAATGGTAAGTAATATTATTAAATGTGCTCGAATGATTTCCTGATGTTCAAAAAATGCGCATATATTTATTTAGGTGTATAGAGGCAAGTCCTTGAAGGGGCGCTGCATCTTTCTTTTTTACGTATCACTCTTTTAAGAGATGTAGCAAGGAATCTATTTCCAATAAACTAGAAACCTTTTTAGTGGCGTCTCTGGATATATTGATACCTTTGTAATAGCCACATAGCAGAGACGGGGACGGGGTTGAAAATTCGAAAAGAAATTCCGGTTTGAGTTTTCTATTGATAAAATAGTTATTTTTAACAATGAAGAAACAAAAATTTATTCTCAAATTATGATAAATACATGAAAGCAACAAGAAAACGAAATCTTGTAGCCATAAAACTTCAAATGACTTCAGTCATCAGAGGACTTAAGGGATTTTTCATTGAAGATTGCATTCAATGCAAAAGCTAAAGCCTCAACAAGTCGACAAGTCACACTACGTCGACCGTTTGATTTCATTATTTGTCCACTAGACAGATAGTAGTCACCACCCTTGAAAGTTGCGATCATGTGGCGTTTATTTAGGTACCCTTATAGGTAGTTCTTAAACAAACAATGGTTGACATTAATCAAGGAGCTATACAAGTACGTATGTAGGTAATTAATTAAAGGTTAAGAAGCATGTACGTGTAAAGTGCAAACTTTACATCAATGATCAATAACCATCAAAAAACAACACATTCAATATTAAATGTGTTTTCTACAGAATGGCCTTCACAACTTAACACATCGTATAAATGTTTTAAACATAAATTTATAACTTTTTCTACATTTTAGTAATTTCACAACTGGTCCCATAAATGGGAAAACAATTCCATCCACAGTAACATGTATGTATAATGTTGTCTGGAGTCTAAAAAGCAGGTCAATGCACATCCGAATTCTCTTTACCTCAGAGCCTGCTCTCATGTCATGTCTGAGTCAGGACTCAGGATCAGGATATACACAGGATGTGTTACTCAATGACAGTCATTTAACAGGATGGCATACCTTTTTACAAAACATGCACATCGTATCCAGTTCAACTTTATTATTCCTAAAACCTCTCCGTCTCGCCAAATTATTTAATACTTTCTCACAGGACTTCCATAAAAAACCTGGGATGTCGGGGTCGGGAGTGAAGAGACTTGTTATTTCAAGATAATAAGTAGGTGGCGCAGGAAGGATATAGGGTTCTTCTAAATTTATTTCCTGGCAGTGTCACGAGACACAGGCACAAAACAACTTTTAATTCACAACATAACTTGAGATGCCACAAGTAACAACATTCATGATGGTTGGCTGAAACATTTTTCATGGACGAAAAGTTTAGTTTCCTTTACAGCTTAACAGCATTACTAGATAATGTAGTAAAATATCTACATTTTGGGCATAAATGAATTAACTCATTAATTAAAATTTTCCAACTAAACTTTTAGTACTTCTGCGGCAAGTTATGCAAAATTTATGCATACCATTCCCTTGCTGTAACTAGTATCATAAGATGTTTTCATCATTTATAAAATCCCTTCAAGTGAAAGTAAATACCTGAAATTGGTCAGGTTAAGGGGAAATACATTTCTCGTTGAATGCATGGAATCTTCATAGTTCATTGTTATTTTCAGTTAATATAGTTTTGATGTTCCAAATTTTGAACAACTTATAAAGCGCTAACCTTATAAATGGACAAGTATAGATTTTAAGTTAACACAGGTTTGCTTCAATGATTCTAGAATAATGGTTTACAAATAACGAACTCAATGAATTTTGATACCTTGGAATCGAATTTATGCTTTGATAATTTATGCTCGCAGAACGAACTATGTTAATCTTGGAGAATTACAAGTAAAACATTGAGACTTAGATCAAAATGATTAAAAAATTTCAGATGTTGGTTGGTTGGTAGTCATTTTATTTATAATTTTGTAAAGTTAAATTCGAATTATCCCAATGGAATGAATTATGAATGATTATGACCAATACCCAGAACTAGAATTCTGGAATTTACTTGTTTTGTTCTGGGAAATTGAAAATTGCCATGATGCTACTATCTGATTTTTTGGAGTGCGAGCTTCAGTGAAATGACAATATTACATGCTATTCGTGTGATGATGATCTATAGTATAGAGTATAGTCTAGACAAAATCATAGCCAATACAATGACATCCCATATATTACCCTAAATAAACACTTTGATTTCATTGATTATGACTTTATTATAACCATTAGCGAATGATTGAGGTAATGAAATGCTCTCGAAGGGCTGTCTAATATATGCCGACATTGAATTTAACTACATGCTTATAAAATGCAATGGCTTCATAATTCACTAGCAGAGCGTAGCAAAAAAAATCTCTGATTTTGTAATATACTCACTATTTGCTGTATCCATTAATAGCACGATCTAGAAATAGATACATTTTATTGCATTAAAACCAAGTAACATTGAATTTTGTATTTTGCTGGCTATCAATTTTAGGAACCAAACATAACAGAATGAATGCATCAACTAAAGAATGCTTTACGTTTATATTGAGAAGGACAGAGGCCCAGTTTAACTGAACGTGACTTGAGACAGTTGAATTCGATATTGATATTGGGTTTGAGTACACACGAGCACATGGCTCAATAGCTCTTCATTTGACAATGAACCATTGCATCAGTAAACATTGTTACTACCACACTCGCTATACTACGTATAGCATCAGTCAAGTCAAGTGTGTGTGGAATAATGAATTATAAATAGACTAGCAAAAGAAGCATATAAATTTGATACTACGCATTTTATATGGAGACCATATACACTTGAAAGTGAACCTTTTAGAAAGAAATTCTCGTGTGTGACACACATCCGTGTCTCACATCGACATCATGCTCGTATATTTACCATCACAATAGATATTTGAAGAGCCTAGTTTTTCAAGAGCAACAGAACAAGAGAAAATCTATCATCTCTCTGCATTTAGTATACACGTATTCAGTTTCCTCGCAGTTGAGTTCCTAGTATAGTTTTCTGCCAGTTGTCGCTTTCCACTATTGACTGTTCTGCAGAAATAAAAGAGTTTTTCCAATTGAGTTGGCATATGAGACAATTGGCATTATTTTGGAGAAAGTTGGAGTTGACGGATGCATAGTGGCGGTGGTTGTACCATCATCATAGCTATCATCAGCTATACCAGGTCAGGAAAAATGTGGAGAGCTCAAAACATGTTAATGTCAGGTTTTTCAAAAATCTACTCATCACATAAAAGCTTGCAATTTTTGTATACTTTTCATTGAAGCATTTACAAAGGAACCAAAGTAGCTAATGTACATATAAATCTCTAAAGTATAAACACCATGTGTTAGTAAACCAAATAAAAAAAGTTTTGAATGATGATGATGTCTGTTTGACATAGTTTTAAAAATTGTATGTATTTGCTCCCTCTCTCATGAGAATCAGATAGAGAGACGGAAACAGAACAAGTTGTAAGTTACGGCTACATTTTTCATTTCAATGATAATGACATGACGGATTTCACGATGAGGAGAAAAGGAAGGAAATTCAACTCAATTTTTGAAATCTAAAAAAGTATATTATGAGCTGCAAAGAACATAATACTTATATTTGATGTCTTCTATGAAAAATTGCCAACAAAAAAACCCATCCTCAAACAAGGCCAACCAATCGAACTGAACCGAAAACAGATTTTCACAAAGATGAAAGCGGTCCTTGCATCACAGTTCCAAAATGTAGACGTGATGTATGGCTAAATGGGAAAACTAAACATGACTGTTTTATCCCCTAATTTTCATATTCATTCGTGAAAATCATTTCTTCCTCTGATTTACACTCATATACTTTTTATACCATCATCACCGTCTGCCAATCCAATCATATTTTTTAAAGGAAGACATTTAATATCAATACAACGAACCATAATTCGCACTTTTGAATATATTCAATTGAGTATCTTTGAAATAAAGAAGTATTCAATTCAGCCTGTAAATTTGAAGGAGCATATAAACAAAACGTTATGAAAACATGTTTGCGATCCACTCCTGCTTACCTTCATTTAGCCTGCCACTCACTTTAACTAATACAACAAGCACTCTAACCAAACCAAAATACGAAGAGTAATGGTAAGAGCTCTGTCTTTTTATTTTGGCATCTCTCAATTCGGTGGTATCATCATCATCTAATCTAAAGTTGTTCTCTACTCTAACTATTTGCTATGTGCTGACATTCTGCATTTACATATAACGATAAAGTGAGATTGTTAGAAGGAAAAAAGGACACATTTGCAAAGCAAGTTAGAAAAATACGAAGAATTCAACTTGAGAGAAGGAAGTACACAAGCAAAAGTGCTATTATGGAATGGCGGTAGTACGTTTACAACTCTGAAAACTCCTTCTATGTACCAGACTACAAGTTCACGAGAAACACGCAGCTCTATATATGCATGATGGCTCGTTTTGTAGTGAAGCTGAAATGAACAAAACACTTTTCGTGCTCCATCATAATCTACTCTACAACATGTGAAGAGAGAGATGCAAGGAAACACAATTTTATATGGTAATAGTTTGGGATAATATATAGGATCCATCCACACGTACAAGAATACACGGTAGTATGGACTACGGACGAACTATAATATTATTTTGGTTGTTGGAAAAGAAGCCGCTTTGCCAGTTACCTAGCTAGTGGTTCTGCTTGGTTTTCTTCCCTTCGCACGCTCATTATTTTGTTATTACTGCTTGTGCTCTCGCTGCTGATGCAGCGCAATTTTTTTGGATCTTCTTCTTTTTCTTGACATTTTGTACAAAAATACTCGTTACTATTACAGACTTTCATGTGAGTGTCTCCCTGTATACAATTCTTTTCTGTTCAGTTTTTTTGTGATTTGTTTTTCTTAAAGCCAAGAAGAAAAAGGCTGGTTTTTCTATACGTAACATTTAGTACACAACTTTGGAACAACGTGTTCCTTGTTGAGTCCTGCTGCTGCCAAAAATAAGTACTTTCTGTGAAAATTACCTAAATGATTGCATACAAGATACAGAAAAGCATTTATCCTGTGTTTCATGACTAAATATACATAAAATGGAAAAGATGTAATATGGAAGGATATTGAGTGAAATTTTCCAAAAGTTTTATTTTCTTATCATCACAGATGTGTGAATAGTGTGACCTTTTGTGAGAGAACGGAAGTAAGTTCCACAGGAAAAAAATAGAATGAAAAGTAAACATTATAGTTTGACCACCTAGTAAAAATATTTTTATGATCATTACCAATGCAAGCAGTGACTTGACTTAATGTTCAGGTGTGCCGTATTTTGACATCTTTGTTTGTTATGTAATAATGTGGATACATGTTATGTGTGTGATAACTAGATAAATTGACAATTCAGAGAAAAGTAAAGGTAGCAAGCTAAGCAAAACGCGTGGCATAAAAAGTAGCCTTTGTGTGTACCGTGCAAGTGTAAAAGAATAAATGCTTTTCTCACCGCAAAACTTTTTTTCGTTAAACTAGTCAATTGGGCCTGTTTTCTGCCAATTTCCTGGAATGAGCTTTCTTCACTAAATGTGCGAACAGCATGCTTATCGTGTGCATCAAAAAGGCTAACCAAAACAGGTAGGCAAAATACACATTACTTGTTCGCATTTATCTACTGTCAATCCTTTTACGACTACGCATAAATCGTAATTTCCTCTTTGAACTGCGAACTACTTTACATGATGACATGTTAGATTACTACACATAGAGACAGAGTACGACAGTCAATGACAATTTAGGAGAAAGCTATTTAAAGGTCTCCCAGATTTTTTTCTGAGTATTATCATTCAAGTTCTTTTACGCTTTCTTCCGCATTACACAAACTAAACTTTATCTCCTGTGGAGATATTAATGCGCTTTTACCCAAAAGTTTACTTGATTTTCACCAAGACAAGGAGTTTCTTTGTTGTTGTGATTTAATAAATATTATCATCTCTGCACTCTTTTGGTAGTTTGTATTCCCTTTGTATATTATCTAAGAGAAAAGTTTTTCTTGGCAAGTACAAAGTACAAGTATCTTACTGTTTCTACCACATAAGTTCTAAAAGACAATACAAGTCAAGCTATTATATAATACCCGGCTTTGTGAATATCAACATCATCATCGTCTTGTTTTTCTGTTGCTACATACTTTCTTCCTGTTTACAATATGCATACATACTTGGAAAAACTCAAATGTATCATGTACCGTTACTCCTGAAACATTGATCACAAAATTTCTACTGCCTGTCTTGTGCACAAGTCCAGAAAAACGTTTACCTATTATGTATACCTTTTAGTCAGCAAGTCTTCGCGCAGCAGTTTGGCTCGGTGAAATGTTGCCACTAAAGCTATGCAAGTTTCAGATTGTGGTTCTGCGTTTTCGGGAACGAAATTGATCGTCGTACTTGGAGTTTCCAGCTTTATATGAAAACCATGCATTTATACTTATATACCGTTCGTTCGGTACTTATCCAGAGATCAATGCTGGTGCTAATTTAAAACGCATGTATTGACTGGACTATGATCTGACCTATGTGTTCATGTATAAAGCATTACGGTGAAATTGATAGGAGGCAAAGGCAAGTTAGACTTCCTTTTCATACGAATGAGCAGAAAATTCATGGATGAACAGGTAAAGATCGAATGGATGAATGAGTAATTTTTCTTATAGTTTTTGGATGGCTTCCAAAAAGGTGCTTCATTCGCTCGATATTTCGGTGGCATTTTTTTCTCCTTCCTATTCCCGTTGGCTGATGTCTTTTTCTGTCCATCTACGGGAATAAGGTTTCATTGCTACTTGTGATATAGGCAGAAGGGGAGAGTAAGATGAAAGGGAAAACACGGAAAGAATTATTATCACGGTGGTGGCATATAGTGTTAATATGGAACTTTCTTCGTAGTTTCAACAGTGAATTGGAAAGCATTAAGATATGGGAATTGGATGTTTGCTTGTTAGTTGTTGTCTCTGGTGTGTATGTGTAAAGGGGAGGAGAACGGTGCAGTGCTGCGGTAAAATATGAGATGACGAGGTGTGTCTTATTGGTCTTGACGGGAACGGTAATTTAGAATGATCTGTGAGCATGGCTTTTATGATAACATCAACATTCAATGCTTGAGTTTCCTGTTAAGCTGAAATCAATAGATACTATTTTTTGGTAAACAAAAAGTTAGTCAAGGCGAAAAGTAAAAGATGACTGATGAAAATGCAAAGTTTTTCTTGCGTGTTTGGAACAGAAGAGTTATAAAAGAAGAGTCAATTTATTGTTGTCTCTTGTGGGACCATTCATATTATAACTACTTGGAACTCTTGGTTTCAGGGCCGTATATAGTGTCAGAGATACAAATATAATAGCGACATATATAGACTTAATGTACTATAAGTAGGTACAGTAAAGTATATATGCGCTTTAATGGGTCGGTGGATAATTAATTACCCTCTGGCAATGCTTTCTGGAAAAGGAGCTTTTGTCTCTCTGATTTAATTGTAAGATTGACTGCTCCATTTGTTAGAGTGGCGCGGTACGGTTTGTGGTACTGTATAATCACTCATTGTGTAGACCCGTAACAAGCTCTGGCTTTGATGCATGTGATTTATAACAAATGAGATTTAATTAACTTTGGCATTTCAGTAATTTTCTAATAAACCATATGAAATGCTTATTAGTGAATTCATTTGAATGCCCGTTGCGTAATTCCAATCCTAGAAATTTCATCTTTACAAGGAATTACGTAAAAATGCTTTACTGAATGGGAGAGATAGAGATTATGCATTGCATGGTTAAAAGTCTACACGTTGATTGTCCTTATACCTATCTAAATCTTACCAAGTAGTTTTTCCCTTGGCCTTCAATCGAAAAAATAAATCCGCATTGTGTCATTAAAATATGCAATCAGTATCAAAATGAGAGAAAACGAGCATGTAGTCGTGCATGTAATTATGACAAAAATATCTCATAAGGAACTGGAGAAACATATTTTTAAAAGTTATAACGTGTCTGACGTTTGCAGTATGTACCCGAGATTTTCAATCATAAACTAAATTATGCCATGCAGCAAAACTGTATGATGCTGTGGTTTTTTACAAAAAAAAGTGTTTGTTTCTTTTTGGTTCATTGAAGTTCAGTCATGCATGTTATTTGGAAGTACTTTAAATCCTCCCATGTTTTATATATTTTCAGTAGCCAGAAAAGTTAAATATTTGTGTTCATGTAGTATTTAGGTATACACCTACTTATGCTTTACCCGTTGAACTTTTTTGTAAGTTAAACGTAATCACAACCATTGCCTTTTCCAAGAGCGACAGACGAGGGTCTAGTACCTATTAATGTTGTAGGAAGCAGAGGGAAAGAGCGCAGATGTACCTGGGGTAGTACAAATGCGAATAATATACACTATGGGAAAGGCATGTATGTAATTACAAATCGATTGCGAAAATTGCATCGCGAAATTACTCGTTTAAAACTTGATTCCATCATCGACCACAACACTTGATGGTTGAAGTTTCAAGTAGAGTTGCTCAAGAAAACTACCTACTGTATGTACTCCCACTTCTGAAAAATGAAGTAAAAATCGTCATCATCAACACCTTTGCTCTGTTTCATGATAAAAAACTTACTGTGTTCAAAAAAATAATGAAATTCTGGATCTGCAACTTTTTCCTTCCCAGCAACAAAGCAAAAGCCTTTTTTGTTTTGATGTTTTAGGGCTGCACAAACTAGAAGCATTACAATATAGCTCCAGGGATGACTACAGTCACGAACTGAGACTGAGAATAAGAATTATCATCAATTCAACCACTGCTTTTCCCAACCAAGAAAGTATAAGCTAACGTGTATAAAATTCATTACAAAGAAACATCAGCACTGTGCTCACTGCTGTAATGATACCTTACCTCAGGTAACCAAAATTATTGCGGACAAGTAAAAAAAAAGAAAGAAACTTCTTGGCTCAAAGTCATAAGTTTACAAGAACACTGTTTCTGTTGTTGACGTAGTTTGAACATATCATTTTGAGCAGAAATGGACACATTATGTTTGCCATATGTGAATGCATGTGTGAACTGGAGAAAAATGTGTGATGCATGTAGTTGTTGTGAAATGAAAATGGAAGTTGTTTTTTTACCGATGGTTCTATATTTGTTTGACTTGGTGGAAGTTAAAACTTAGGAGTGACTGATGCGGACAAATTTAATATACACGAAAAAAATTCTAAACATAAATAATGAAGTCTGCATTCAGTTCACTTCATTTAGCCCTTCCCAAAAATAAGCCAACTATCAGAGGAACTACGAACGAAACTCTCCTCAGTGTTCTCAAGGTTGGATCTTTGACCATGCTAACTTTGATTGTAATTGCACGCTTCGCATCATGAATGCCAAAATATACATATCTACTTACAGATATAGAACGTCGATTGAATTCCCTATAATAGTTGAACATTTTTGTTGGATTGAGCGTTCGACAAAAATAGAAAAAAAGTTAGACAAATGCTATCGAACTATTTTATGCGTCCGACAGACCATATTTCATTTGATTGCTTAAAGTCTACAAAAAACGTTGTCTAAAACTACAAGTCCACCCACATTATACATGGTTCACCAACACAAGTCAAAACAACGAAATATAATATTGTGAAACAATCAGAATACACCAAAAGCTAGACCTATTGTACTGGAAATTGAATTGAGGCTTAGTAAATTGAATTGGATCCTAGCCATCTTTTTGGCTCAGTTTTGATGACTTATGTTGTAGCTTTTTTTATTACTTTTATCTCGGCAGTTTGATAGTAAAAGTAATAACTTTTCGATTTCCTGCAAAAATAAAATATATAAAGCCTCTTTCCTTCATTTTTTCCTGCTTTGAATTTATATTTCAATATTTCAGTAAATCTGCAAAATTCAGGTGTTAAAACTTAACCATGACATGTCAGCCAATCATTTTTCGAGATACTAATGATTCTTTTACATGCAAAATGGACGTGTTCTTTGAATCATTATTTCGCAACATGATGGTGGTCTGTTTGGTGATTTCGAATTAAAAGCATAAAACATAAGTACGGTCGTTAGATAAATATTTGGCTATTAAACAGAGCTTCTTATTTCTGCATGATATTTTTTCAATCATCTTAATTTTGAAAACTTCCTATGATGCAATCCAGTAAAAATTTGTTAGGTGACGCAATAAATTCTTGTGACAAGAATACATGGAAAGAAATTTATGATACGAGTTTATTTTAATTTTGATCTAGTTCTGGTCTGGTATGCATTTCTTTTAAATAGAAAAGATTTTGATATATTCGAGAGAATTCGCAATATTATACATAATTCAAACACACATGCATGTTTTTTAAATAAATGAAAATGAGACGTCGCAAGTTTTCAGTTTTCAGAAAAATCGTTCTTTCTGCTTACGAAACCTTTTGAAAAGGGTTTATATTGATGCTAACTGAATAGGCAAAATAATATGGACAATTCAAAACATGTATACTTACATATATACCAGTAACTTTGTTATATTTATGGACAATGAGTATCAGTTAATGATGTGCTTTTTCTGCTTTTTGGCTGTTTGTTCTGTCTTCTAAACTACTAGTTCTTTTTACTGACTTTTACTCAAGAAAAATAAAAAAAGTAAAGTTGACTATATCTATCTACTATACATGCTTTTTGTACATGATAAATATGTGCATATGTCAGTGTGCAAAAACTGCCGGAGAGAAAAAGTATAAAAATGTATATATGACACTCGATTTTCTTTCCACGTTTTCCCTCAGTGTTTGTTTGCTTTCGGCATACTTTTCCCGGATTACTTGATGATACTACTTGACTGACTTTATTCAATGTTCACTCACTCAGTACAACATCACAACAAAACAAGCATCTTTAATAATATAAGTAAGGTAGGAAGAAGATAGAACATTATGGAAGAATAGAAGCTGATAATTTTACGATAAGGCTATTAGAGCGTCTTGGTCTTGTATTCCCCATTCCCAATTTTATGCAAAAAGCGTCTCCTTTCGAGCATGTTCTTTCTGTCTTCTACCGTTTACTGTTTACTTTGTACACTTCAAATTGTTTTTCCCTTCTGGTTCTAAACTTTTTTAATGTACAACCATTTCACATGTGTGCGAACGAGTTTGTTTATTTTTTTGTGGGAGAGCTGTGGACCATGTTATGACTCATGAGCCACTTTTCATTGCAAACCTCGAGTTTTTAGTTATTTAAACGTTTACATATGTTCTTGTTGGTTTCCCTCAAAAGAAAGCACATGCTTGACTGCTTGACTTAAAAATTAACAAGAGATTTTGCAAACCGAATATTTGTATATAGTTTCAGTTTCATACATGTTAATGCATATTCGTTTCGTTCTTAGTGCACATTACACAGTATTTCTGTAAGAATTCATTTCGTTGCATTTCTTGAGTGTAAGAATTCTAAAGTTTTATGTATCGTTTTGATTATATGTTATATGGATGTTACATAAAATGGTTTACTGCAAAAGCTAGATAAGGTCTCTTCATAAATTGCACATGCATGCATGCATATAGTCTTCTTTGATTTTTTGCATTGCTCTTGCGGAAGGAAACTAAAATGTAGTGTCCTTGACTTTTATGTATATTTATATGAAATGCATGTAATTTTGTTCGAGGGCTATGATTACGACAGTAAAACACTTTTTAAATCTAAACATACCGAGAATTTACTAAGTTTGATTTATTCATGAGCAATTCAGAATCCGCATCACAATAAAATTTTGCTCTAATAGAGAAGTATGTGTCTAAAAATGTTATTGCAGAAGCACTTGTTAAAAATATTTGACTGACTCTAACAAGATGTAGCCGTCACTTCAGCTTGAATACATAGACTAAAAGTATAAAGTTTACTGATCCAAACTCTGTACCAACTTGTCCCTTGAATCTTAAACTTTAGGCACTTGTTTAATTAATATGAATTTGTGCATGTTACTTTTCAAGCTGTTCTCTGACTTGTTTGAATCAATGTCAATGAAAACTTGCAAAAGGTTTCCTGCTCATATTTACGCTACATGCTAAATTTATTTAGGTGAATTAAAATTGTGCTTGTGGGTTTTTTCTTTCAAAAGTAAAAAGCATGGAAAATAGAAATACCGGGGATAAAATTATATTTTCATGATAATTTACGAACAAAATGGTCCGTAACAAGTCCTAATTTCCATTAGACGAATATAATAGAACACAGAGAAGGCTGAGTAAAACAGCTACATATACCATCATAGCGCAAATATTCTTCGCCTTTTCTATATACTCGTTCTGATATCATTTAGTATAACAGCGACAATAAGTCAACAAACCTATATAGTTACATGTGATCATGTAATGTTGTAAATCCCCCATTCTTTTAAATTCTCCAAAAAATACAGAATTTATTGTTTTGTTGGCATTGACATTGGCGTGATTACTTTGCTTTTCTTTTTTTTCTCCCTGTGGTTTTTTGCTAGTGGTTAAATGATGATGGGAAGCAGAAGCAGACATTGCATTGTATATGCAAAAAAAGAAGAAAATGAGCATGTGATATAACATCATCTTGACCGTGATATTACTGACGATGAGTATTTCAGTCAGACAGAACACGAATGCATTCTGATACTTAATTCATTTGCTAATCTGTTCTGTTATTCCTGTTTTCCGTGAATGCTGGCTGAAGCTACGATTTTTAATAGAAAATTCATGCCTAGCATTTATCAGTAATGTCTACATTTTCAATATTAGCAAAATATTAGATAACCAAACATCCAATGGTTATCCCTGTAAGGAACATTTGGAATACATAAATTTGAATTTGAATTCGGATTCGGAGTCCATCAAAACTCTGTTTAGATTTATAAAAGCTAAGGTTTAACTTGAATCCATTTAAAACTCTGTGCAGTTAACAGTAAATCGTCAAAGATGCACGTTCATCAGCCACTAGCGCTACTTGTTTCTTCCATTTAATACTAACTGCTTGCCTTAGTTTTTCAATTCCACAAAATCTGCTAGCAAAATAAATTGGTAGAGATGATCGTTTCGATACAATGATAGCCCGTAATCCGTAGGTGTATAAGTACAACTTACGTTACTACATACTACACCACACTACATACATGCATAATAGTCTATAGTGGTGTCGTGTCGGTGTCAAGTTATGAACTTGAATTTCGGCAAAATATGTTTTTTCTTTCTAATAACCAGTTTTTGTCATAAAATTTTCCTCTCATATCAGTTTTGAGTCTGGGAACGTGAACGCAAAAAAATCGTCCATTTACTTATTACGACATTTTAGGTTGCATACTACATATCCAGATACAAAATTCATGTATAAATATAACTTTTATTTTACGATTTCCTTTTTATATAATAAAAAAACATACCCGGTGCAATGAGACCTGCGAACTAATGAGAGTACAAAGTGCAAAATTTCTTTTATGGAAGTACGCACTTATATGCAAAACAACATGAGGCTTGTGAAAACACATAGACGTGTGAAAAACGTGGCTGAACCCTGCTATAATACATCAGCAACCTGTTGGAATTTTACTATAATGTAAATATTAAACTATTTAAACCAAATTTGTTTGTTATTCTGTCAGAACAAAATGTTCGTGCAAGAAAACTTTAAAACAAATCTTTTTTACGTCTGGACAAAATTACATTGTTGTTTATCTACCCTGTGTGTGAAATTTAATCTATTTTTGTTGGTGATGTTACATATTTTCTATTGCATTGTTGGAAAACGGTTCTAGAATACTGTAATTTAAATTACGTTCGGAGCTGTACTGTCCATTCGATTTTAAACCTTGACCTCCCATCATATCTGATTTGAGTAGTGTGAAAAACTGGGAAATACGGTCATTACTCGGTTATTCAATCACAAAAATATGCATTGATTTCAAAGATTACGATGGTGGATGGGAAAACACAAAGTATTTTGCCCTTTCGTTCTATTTTGCATGAATTGCGTTCTCAGTTTATGAATGATGATGAGATTATTATGGAGTCATGAACTCAGAAACATCTTCCATTTCTCTCGCTATATCTCCAGCGGCAGACTGAAAGGCAGTTTCATCTGGTTAGTTCTTAATGTGTTTTCATATATCTTTGGAACCTGTCATTACCTAATGTTTTTCACCATAAGCATCCATTTCCTCATTTCAATTTTCCATAATTTGCATAATCACGATATTTTTCTGGATAGTTTGAAGCAATGATAAGAAAATGAGCATCATACAAATATGTAATCAAGTAAATCTGAGAGTTTGAAGGTTAAAAGAAGAATGTGAGTGATGAATTACTGAAAATTTTAAGTGCGTATATGTACATTCCATGTATTTCCAAACAACTTCCGCTGAACCTTTGGGAGCAGACATTAAATAAAACAAGTTTTGTAAGCAAAGGGGTATAATTATGTAGTTTTATCATTGAATTAACTAAGTACAATATGCTGAAACAAAAATCATCACTAGTACCACAATCCAATGCCAATGTCATTGTAAAAAGTTAGAACACACACATTGCAATTGTTAATGTGAGGACTATTGATTCTGTAATACTAGAGTAAAGTGGTGGTGGTGGTATAAGTAAATGTTGCAAATAGGCACAGGTGTACTATTACATAATTAGGAAATCAGATGAAAATCTATTCGCAATATTTTATACACGTTGCGTGTTTTCTGTGGGAAAATACTTGAAACGCTGCTAGTATTACAACAGCATACATTGGATAATATCATCAGATTGTGTTGATTTTGTGGTCAAGTTCCTCCATTGTAATGTAATGTATTATTTTTAACGTAAAGACGCAAGATTTTAAAAAGACAATGATGTTATTGTAAACGATTGTATGTGATAGCATTTTTACATCAAGTATTTTACGTTCAAATAAAAAATGTTAAGATTCACCTTTGTAAAAAAAACATTTTTTTTTGTTCTTTTTTGTTTAAAAATTTGCCACTTAAGAAAGGAATCCTTGAAATTGACATTCAATTCATGTGATGGATATAACCTCATCTTTCACGAAACATGCAACATTGGTCAGTTCTTTTCTTGACACAATTTTGCTTATTCATTGAGATGTCCTCATACTCATGTTATGTCTTTCTTATGGTTGGATGGAAGTGAAAATTATTGTGAAATTAATTTTTCTATTCTTCTAATTGGAAACATTACTCCAGTGTTAAACAATTAAGCTTTGTGTTCACTTCTTCATGGACTCCATGATGGACATTTTTATGACATTATTTTTTTACAGTGGCTCCGTGCAACCTTCTTATGATGCTTTATAGTTTACAGTACCAATTATGGTATTGCCGTATGGTGAAATATAAAGAAACAAATTTTTGTCATATCATATCAACTGCGGCTCAAAAATGACATGTCTATCCATTACGGTAATCACATTCTTTAGCTTCGGCTTCGGTAGACGAATGAGTCACCAGAAATTACTCAACATGTCCTATCCAGAGCAAGCAGTTCATATTTTAGGGACTAAAGCAAACTAGTATTATTTTTATCAGAAAATCTTGGTTGGATGCATGAAAAATGTTGTAGTTTTGCATTAGCAAAAATCAACTCAGATGATCGCCTACCTACATGCTTTATATGCGTGCGCAAAAATTTATTTTGCGCGAATCCAGTTTCCAGTTGTAAAAGATGCTCTTATAATCCGTATGACTGACTATGACTAATACCTGACCCTACCTTGGATAGTGTTTTAAACCAAAGCAAATTCGCACCCCTCAACTTTACAAAACTATAACCACTTGTTTGTTGAAACATACTAGTACCGAATAGTTTGTATTCCACATGTTTACACCTTCGCTGACAGGTATCTATTTAAGCTAAGTACACAATTTAAAAAATCTGTGTAGTTTGTTTGAATAACATTGTGGAGTGAACATGTTAAAAAGGGTTACACAAAAAATGAATGTACACTTTTTAAGATTCAAGCGTGCAGTATTTTTTATGTATTACCAGCTTTTTTCCCGTTTCTTGTCAACAGCAGTTTGGCAGTGTAGCATATTGCTGTGCTGAAACACAAGAGTGAGTCATCCTCATCCAACCGTTACGGTACACAACTAAATAATAGCAATGAAGCCAACAACTTGGAAAAAGCTGATATGAAAAAGTACGCTAGTGCGTATAAAAGTTTCATAGTGTTTCATGGAGTCCATGGAGGATATACTAATTTGTAAATTTATCCGGTTTAGTTAATTAAATCAAATTTCGTAATTTAAAGAATTTGAAATTTTGAGTGGCTCTCTGGTACTTTTCATTGGTAAGTGGTGTGATAATTTTTGTTGTAGTGAAGTGCGTTCTCTAGCTGATAAATTATTTCGTTTCTCGTTCTGTGTGTGTTGTCCAATTTATAGTTGCTTCAAATTGATAGACCGCAAATTAGTATGACAGGCTAATTATGTGCATTTTAATTTTTAGGCTGTGCAAATATCTGAAAACGGAAAAAAGTACAGCATATTATGCGCGTTCAAAAATAGTTTGCAGTACTTTTCTATGCACAATTTGAATTTAAACTGTTCGTCGAGTTAAAGAGAATTTCTGTATATCTTTTATTGCATCCGCCCGATAAAAACCATTTTTAGTTTATCCACTTATTACTCATATTCAAACTAAACAGTGATTCAAGCAAAAGTTTTATAGCGTTTTTTTTCTCAACCCCCGGGGAACTGTGAAATATAATTGCACATAACTGTAAATTGGTTATATTGTGCTTTTCATTGTCAAAATCTTCATGACATCGTAAGCGTCTGAAAACAAAATATAAATGTTAATAAGTACATCGCAAAAAAACACACATGATTTTAGTATGTGTTTTCATGCATCATAAATATATATGCTTTTGTGCATTAATTGCAATTGCAAGTGAGTTGAGTCACTGGCTTAAAATTAAAATAAGCTTTCCTCTGAACTATTTGAGAACGCGTATAAAAGGCTTAATGACACGTAAATGTGTGTGTGGGATTTGGCTGTTGATTTTGGCAACGTGCAAATGCAAACAACAACAATGCTAAAAGGATTCTTCTATGTTCATTGTTCTTTTATACACGCATACGCAACATCATCGCTATTAAAATAGCTACATACATAAAAGCCAGTTGTATAGAAGCAATGGCATGGAATGCGTAGATTTCTGAATTTAATCCAGAGCGCCACCATTAATTAGATTACCGTGAAAACTAGCTGAGAAGGCTATTCACCTGGCGCTCGAGACTAGAAGTACGGTAACAAAACTGTGTGTGTTTGCATAATTTCCATACTTTTTTTGGTCGACTTATTGGACTACATAAGCATACAAAATGCTTATTTTGTGATTTAGTTAGAGATTCTCATATCCTGTGAGTTTCGCCTGGTACAAAAAGGAATCGAGTAACATGAATCATCAAATCCAATCCAATGTCCACTGTCCATATCACATCAATTGTAGGAATATAGTCGTAAACTAGCCAAGCACAAAATTTAGCACTTTATAGCCTGATTGTGACAAAAATTGCTAGTAAAGTGATAAACTAGCCATTTTAACCCGACCATATGCTATATTCATGTAGCAAATCATTGCTCACCAAAATGCCAAATACTTGTAGTTGTATAATAAGCTTATCTTGAAAGGTTATAGTGTGTTACAGAAACATTCTCTACACAAACACGTTGTTCTTGCAGAACTATTCACGTTTGAATCAACGTAGCAGTTTAAGTTGCTCTGTGTTGGTATACTGGCCTAACATATATAAAATCAAAGCACCTTACCCAACATAAATCCGAAACAAATGTTTCGATAAGACGAATAGACCAATTTCGATTGCAGTTTTGTGTTAACGGTCCATCATGCCTATTGACGATCGTATCAAAAACCTGTCAAGTATCCATTCTGTGGGTGGACTAAACAGTAAAACCGTGTGCATGTATGTATGTTGAAACGAGTTTAATGAAACCCGAAGAAAAGTACGTTTTACTAAAAGTGCAGTAATGCAGTTATGTTTTGTAGTAATCATAATACAGGAAGAGATGCTATATGCAGGCAACAGTACAGTTTTTTAATAATGTGTTTTGTGTGAGTCATTTCTTTTCTATACATTTCTATAGTCTGTCGTGAGTTTGTGTAGACCCATTTCTTGTATTCTCAGAAAATACAATTCATATTTACTAAAACACAACAACAAGCATTTAAGAAACCGAAATTTTCCTTTCAATTCAGTGCACTGGGTTGTATTGTTCGGATGGGATGAATGAACGCTGAATGCAGTGAAAAAGAGTCTGATCTTATGAGACGTCTCATTACTCATTATAGTTATAACAGGTAATGTATCATTGAGTGACAGGACAGAGAGCGTTTCATAGTGAAGCTGTAGCAGTGACCGTTCAGACATAAAAATTCTGTGTACTTGTTTACATGACCATTATGACCTTATATGTACAATACTTCGTTGTTACCAATAGTGTCTTTGATTCCCCAGCCAGACGAAGAAGTTAACAAAAATATCTTTTCATTGTCATTTTTTCAGATCTACAGATCCTGACCAATCTCTCAGGAATAAGGAAGGTCGTTGTCTACAGGAAGGAACAAAACACATCATTTAGAAAAAAAGAATCACGAAACGAGCTACTACCACAAATGCCTAACATTGGAATACTGGAATATACATCAAATAAGATTTGACAGTGCTCGTGCACTTCGTATCATATCTTCGTGCAATTTTTTTTGCTTAGAAGATCTACAGAAAAAAACAGTTAATTGTGTTTGTTGTGCAGGAGTGAGTTTGCATATATGTTAACCACAAAGCAATGTCACAAACCGAGAAACCTTTCATAAGCAATAAATTCAAAGAAGCTCACGCAAACAAAATAGAATAATCAGAATTCTCATTGTTTTATCATTTTTTGTTAGAGATTATCTTAAACGTTATCATTATCATCATCTCTATTATATGTAATTGTTAATTTCATCATCTCACCATCATGTCTGGAGGACTAAAGATGTTAAGTGGTAGTGATATGAGCCCAAGTAAGGACAACTTGATCATTTCCTCTTTAGAGGACGTGCACATTGCTTCGGATGAAGTGAATATGGAGATCTCTGTTGAGATTAATGGTGGTGGTGGAGGTAGCATCACTAAAAACAGCGGCGACAATAAAGAAAATCATCGTCAACACGTCAAGACTGCGAATAAGGACAAAATGGGAGGCATGCTTCACAAGGAACAAACGGCACCACGTCCAGTAGCCGCTGATGACATTTCCGTAACACAACAGAAGAACTTGATAAATAACGGTAGTCTTCGTCATAAAGAGCATCACCAGCAGAAAAAGAGTAAACAACAACAGTACAACGCTTTCCTTGCTTCACAACCTCAAATGTTGAAGGGGAACGGGCGTGATGAGAAATTACATATGGATAATGGGGACGAGCCTGTGGCTATTATTAGCCACGAAGTTATCACTGGTCCTGTTGGAAATGTACATGATGGACCAATGGTGGTGGAGGTTGACCCTGCTGAGGATGAGCCGGAACGGCGAGGCTGTTGTGAAAGCGTAAGTAAATAGATTCATCATCATCATCATCACGCTTTTTTTGCACTAAATGAATAGATTAAGTGATTTTGCCTTTTTTGCTTTTATTTAATGGGGTTGTTTTACATTCGCTTTCTTTTGCCAATCGGCTGACCGAAATTGTTTACCTTCTTGGCGGACTTCATACTATCACTATTCAAACTTATGTAACGTTTTAGTTGTGACCATTAGCGGTCTAAACTAATCAATCATTCTATTTAGCACAGAAATGTCTGGCGAAAGCAAAAAAAAATCAAGAGAATGATCCACTGTTCGTTTCATGCAAACATGCCACATTTATGCGTGCGTCATGACTTGTTAATAAAAGTGGGCATTATTACACGACTAGTTATCTTGTTCTACGTTCGTTTCACAAAAGAAAAGAGAAAGATGACATGCAGGCAGAAATCCTTATGAATCGTGATTTTTATGGTTAATGAAAAACTAACATTATCGGAAGGAACTAGACTCCCATTTAGTTGAGTCGGGTTTTTTTTCTTTATAGGATTTGAGTCGGTGGTGTCTTCAAAGAAAACGCTGCGAGGCGTGACATAAAAGTGATAAGTTTGTGCTAATTTGTTTGCTCTTGCCATTTGCCTGCCATATGTCGTTGAGTGGAGCCCCATTAAATCAGTTAAATGAAAAGCTTGTATGTATGTATAATTTCATTCATATTGTTCATTTCATGATAGATAAAATTGAGTCCAGAAGCATGAGCCAACAATGCATGACCCGATAAGAACTTGATGAAAGAGTTATTATTTAAAGAGCACCTTGACGTCTGTTCTGTGTAGTGCTCATCAGACCTTGAACGCACACGAATGCGAAATGCTCGACGACTGCCTAGAACACAGTTAAGAAGTTCATAGAAGAGTACACACTACATACACTCATTCATACTTACTTAAACATCCACAAATTTAAATGCAAGAAATGACGTTAATCATAAGTTGCAAATTAGTCGGTTATAAAAGCCATGATCATGGCCTTGAGTATTAAAATGATAGCTGCCTAGTATAATAATTGTACTTCATTTCTTTGCATTTTTCTGCTCTGCAATATAATTACAAAAAGGGTTTACTGGCTTCCGTGGTGTGGTAGTACTAGTACAGGCATCAATGCTGTATTTAATTGGGATTACTTCGTGTTCCATAAAGTTCCATTCCTGGAGAATTAAATGATTGTTTAGTTGTTATTGTTTAATTCTTGGAACGTTTTTCATTATCGTTATATGTTCCAGTAATTCTTAATAAGTTGTTAGCAAAATAAATAGTTTTTAATGAAATATAATTGCAGTAAAACTGTAAAAAGATTCATGAACTCAAAAAAAATATTTACATAAAGTAAACTATTAAAAAATTAAAGGGCTGTAAAAAATTCATTCCTGAATATTAACATATAAAGTTTCTGACAGTTTTAAAAAAAGATTTGGTTTGTGTATTGTTGTATAGATTTTTATTTTATATAAAGATAATACAAAGCAAAATACAAACAATGGAAGCAGCGAGGGTAGATTTGTACATTTTTACTGCACGATGGACAGTATTATTCTTGAAGGCCATTAAGACGAATTATGTACATCACTAAAAATATTGACCATGTCCACGTATTTTTCATGTGACTTGAGATCGAGATCGTATTATCGTATACTGAAACTGTAACTTTTAGGGTAT